>JAQQSK010004002.1:0-149696 GCA_028658325.1 Potorous gilbertii | reverse complement strand
AAAGAGATAAGGTTGAGCAGAACACATTTGAGGTACACAGAGATGAAAAATTTTGTTCCACTTTTAGAAGGTAGTGTGGTAAAGTGGCAGGAGATGACTTTGGAGAGTATTAAGAGGTCCTAGATTCCAGTCCCAATTCTGTCATTCCCTTTGTGACCCTGGGCACATCATTTAAGCTCTCTGACCTCTCCTTCCTCACTATAAAAGAAGGAGGCTACCATACTTCATGACTGCTAAAATTCATTCTAGCTTTAAAGTTACTTGGCCAAACATTCATCTTAAGAAAATTATTTCCTATTTCTTCAAGATGAACAGCTAGGTGATACATTGAATAGACTGCTTGACCTGCAGTTGAGAAGATTCATCTTTCTGAGTTCAAATCTGGTTTCAGACACTTACTAGCCATGTGATCCTGGGCAAGTCACTTGGCTCTATTTGCCTCTGTTTCCTCATATGTAAAATGAGCTGGAGAAGGAAATGGCAAACCATTCCAGTATCTTTGCAAGGAAACTGAGGGGTCATGAAGTATCAGAAATGACTGAATAACAACAATATTTCTACAAGATAAACAAAGACCTGAAAGTTAACATTCATAAGGATACTTCTTAACCAGTTTAAGCTCACTTCTTAACAAAGTTAAAACAAAAAGACTACCCCTTGGAAATTATTGCAGTGTAGGCTATTGTAGGAAGCAATGTTTTAATTGTTTCTTTTAAATATATCCTGTCATTTCCTCTCAAGCATTCTTTTTAATCTATAAGCCCAAAGCCAGAAGAAAAAAAGCCAGAGAAGATAAATATGAACCTTGGAATGCCCTTTAGCTCCAACACTGCCTTATTTCAAGACCTTGGAGTGGCATGCAGATGACTGAGTTTTCTCAGTTTATGCCAGCCTTGTGCAAGTCCTGATAGGATCTACCAAAATGGAAAAGCTTCAAATACAGGCCCAGTGATGAACCTGAGAATGAACCTAATTAACTCCATAGAGACCCACTGCCAGTTGTTTGGCCACAAAGTAATGAATTCTTTGGCCATAGCAACCCTTTAAACAAAGAAAAATGCATATGGCCCTCGGTGCTTTCTGCTTTTGCAGTGGCAGAACTGTGGAAAAGAGCAGGGGAAGATGATAGGGATTACCTAGTCTTGAGACAATCTATCCAACATCAATGTTATTATGAACACTCTAAAATATTTCTCCAATGATTAAAAAGCTGATATATTAAATAAGAGACTAAATGTTAGGTAGTTTTGTTGTTAGAGAGAGTAGCACGGTATAAGAGCAGCATCCTGGCAAACACCCAGCCTGTGAGTTAAAAAGACCTGAGTTCAAGTTCCATCTCAGGTACATATTTCATATCTTGATTGTGTGACCCTGAGTAAGTCATATGATCATTGATTGCCCCAGACACTCTTAAGATTCTTGAAAATAACTTTGGGTCTGCACTGGTAGAAGGAGTTTCCTTGCAGGGAATCCCCCATACCCACAAAGGCAAAGACCAATTTAGAAACAAAAAAAGAAGAAATGAAAGATCAAAGAATGGTGTAATAAACTATAAGGTAACAGTTCTAAGTCTGAGCAAGGGAGAGGAGAGGAAAGATAACTAAGGGGAAAAAGAAAGGTTCGCCATAGAAGGTAGCACCTGAGCTCAGTACTAAAGGATACTAAACTCCAAAAATATGAGATGAGGATGGAGTATATTTTAGACATGAGAGACAACTAGTGCAAGGCATGGAGATGGGAAATAGATTGATAAGTTTGGGCAACAATAAGTGTTTGTCCATGAAAACAAAATATTTCTATCTGTAGGATTGTTATATTTTATGCTGGAAAGAACAGGGAGCACTGGAATTTGTTGAGGGGGAAAGGGAATTACATGGACAGATTTATGCTTTAAGAGGAAAAAATAGGTTTAAAAGATGGGAAGAACTGGAGGGAGGAAAGGAGGAAGGGAAGAAGAAGAGAGAGAGACAGATGGGGGGGGGTGCGGGGGGGAGAGAAGCAGAGTATGCTAAGGACAAGGCACTGTGGCTCTGTGCTATAGATTTCATTCTGCTTTAATTTTCACACAATTCAGCCCTCAGGCACATGTAAAGCATGGCTTTAAACATGAAGGAAGATGTAAAGTTTAAGAATGACAGAAACTTGAACCTCTACAATTCTTTGTCTTCTCCCTGCCCTACCTTTCCTGTTCTGTCTGAAATCAGGACAGCAACAGTCTTCACTTATTCAGAAAGGAATTTAATTCCTACAAATGTCTCATAGCACTTCCCTGCCAGGTCCTTCAGAACTGGCAAGACCACCAGAGTAGGGCCTCATCAAAATGGTGAAGTACAGGTCAGTCAGTCAGTCAACTAGTATTTGTTAGGTACCTACTATCTGCCCAGCACTGTGTTAAGTACTGGCTACACACACAAAGGCAAAAGCAAAACAAAATAAAAACCAGTTTGGCAACAATCAATTTTACACTATTTTGATACTTGGTCAACCAGTCTGAAATGTATCAAATAGTACTAATTTCTATACTACATTTTAACATCTGGATCTACAAAGACAATGTGAGAGAGACTGCCAAAGACTTTGGTGAAATCAGAAGACATCATGTCTATCGACATTTTACATGTGATCAATAACACTTTTTAAAAAGGAAATGAAGTTAGTTTGGTGTGACAAGTTCAAGGTAAACCCACATTGATCAATGTCTATTTTTTTCCAAACGCTCACAAACCTTAACAACGCCTTCTATAATTTTGCCTGGAAATCAGTACCAGAAATTTATCATAATAAATTTCAAATACCCTATTGGAAGAACTATCAAATCTTTATTATATGCTTTGAAGACAAGAGATTTAGCAACAGCAACTCTTTATTTTTCTTTCTGTTCAATTAAAATTCATAACTTATATTGATAATATCCCTCACTCAAACATAAACACAAATAAGACCCTAAAGAATATGCTAGATTGAACTTTAAATGCTCTGGCAAAACAAAACAAAACATAAGTGCATATTTGAATAATATTTAAATGCAGTTTTAATAATATTGTGATTGTATCTGTGAGACTTGAAAGCATGTTTATTTTCTTTTTTAATTCCTACGCAAGTGAGAATTATACAATGGCCTGCAAAAGATACACAAATGTAAAATTGTAACAATGAAACACAAAAAGTGAAACCTATAAGAAAAAATTAAAACTTAGTCTTATATCATTCAGTCAAATATTTGCCAAGCACCTACTGTGTATCTAACACTGTGTTAGGAAAAATACATAATGTTTAAGATTTAAAGTGACTATCCTTAAGGAATCCACCAAAGCAAGTAAACAATGATGATGATGATGAGACAAAGTCGCTACGTGGAAAGACATTTCAAATAAATCTGCTAAAAACTCCCTGTAAAATGCACTGTGAAGTTTTCTGGTGAACAATTTAATAAGTCACTTTTGCTAATTGCAAAGAACTAAGTGGTTAAGGTGAAAACAAAGTTTATGTCACTGTCTTAGATAACACTCCTGCATGGAGTTACCAAGTTCTGGAAGGAAGGTCAATGCAGAGACTACACAAAATAGAAAAATAACAATGATAAAAAGGAAATGAAAGAGAAAGACAAATACAATGGATGCCAAGGATGTGGAACAAATTTGATATTTCACGTCAGAGAGAGTACAAACTGGATCACAGAGGTGACAAGCCAAATGAGGGAGGATCAAGCTTTTCATTTCATATCAACTCAGACATAAAAGTACAAGTTACTGAACTGCAGTATTGGATAAACTCTATTTTAATGTGTTGAACTGCTAGCACAAAGTTGACTCTCAAACTCATGCATGGCCCAGTCTACTAAATCTATTTTTGCCAGAGTCTACAGAAAGGGCACAGCAATACAAAATAAGCAGTGAAGAAGGAGGTGGAGTATTGGACACTTTCTGACTGGTTGGATAGCTGCATTTGGATAGGCCACTTACTGCTCTAAATAATTTCCCTATGCTACTGCCTTTTGCCAGTGCAGTAAGCTAAATGCCCATCAATTAACTTATTTCAAAAAGTCAGAAGCATAGTCTCAGTATAGAACATAGCATGGGAGTTGTGCTTCCAGAAAGAGACAAGGCCTTTAGAAACTCAATTAACTTTACTGTAAATTTTCCACAATAGGAAAATTAAAAGTAAATATTTGGGGGTTCTGAGGTTCTTTCAGTAGATAGGACTCTGATATCACCATAGGGATGATGGAAATATTTATAGCAAAGAAGAGAAAATAAGACTCAACTTCAAGAAACAGAAGAAGCTTTGAGTCCAACCTTGGATCAGTGCAAAAATGGGAATCTTTGCCTGAAGGATGCACTGACCTAGCTCTTAAGATGAAAAGGAAGCCATCTGTGAAACACACAGAAAAAGAGGCACAGAAGAGCCCTCCTTTCCCCAGGATCTGATTTGTTTGTTCGGAATGTGAAAAAAGACAAATGGAGGTAAGAACAGAGCAACATGAGCAGCAAAGATGGCTTGTTGGACGAAACTAAAATCCACAGGGATCATATTTGTGCTGTGCATTCTTACGGCTGAATACCAGTCAGTCACCATTCTAGCAGAGATACTGCAGCTATTATGGGAGGGGAAAAGGATGAGACTCTTTTCATGGCTTCCATTAACCTTGAGATATTTAATTTTCACACATTTAGAAGTTATAACATCTAAGCAACCTCCATTTCATTGCGTTTCAGATGCCTCACAGTCACCACTTTAGAATAACGGCAATGTAACAGGCCATGACTGCAAAGAGCACAAGTATTACCACTTAGTGACAACTTTGTATTAAGCTTTTTTTTTGCATATATGCACAAAGAAAAACTCAACAGATCTTTGGAATTTTGCTCCAAGAGGATGACTTTGATTACAAGCAATTGAATGGTGAAATAAAATTATCCCGTACCAAAGAACTATGATTGGGAAAACTATCTACTTCACAGCTTTTTCATTAGGCAATAGGTAATTGCTATTTATATAGTACTTTCTATGTGCCAGACACAGTGCTAAGCACTTTAAAATTATTACCTCATTTGAGCCTCATAACGACCCTCAGAAATAGGTGCCCATATTATCGATGAGGAAATTGAGGCAAACAAAGGTTAAGTGACTTGCCCAGGGTCACACAACTAATAAGCGTCTGAGGTCCAATTTGAACTCACGTCTTACTGATTCCAGGCTCAGCACTCTATCCAATGTTGTTTAGCTACCCCTAAGTAGTATTTCTAACACAAAGAAGCTATGTTTACTTGCTCTGTGAACACACATGCACATACTCTCACATATATATGCTTATATGCAGATTTATGTGTATATCTGTACATATAAACATATGTGTGTGTGTGTGTGTATGTATATACACACACACACACACATATATGTTCCTTGAAGGGAAAGAGTTTTTTAATTTTATGTTTATATCCCCACCTCATCTCAGTGCCTTACATAAAGTAGGCACTTAAGAGACTTTTGGTTCAGATTGGATTGGAATAGTGACTGAAAAGGATCTGTCAAATGCCTTTTAAAAAACTTTTAGAGTTTGAATTATTTCCTGTTGATTTGTTGTTATCATTAAAGTTTTAAATTGAGTTTCAGAATTCTTGAATCCAGGTAAAGTTAATTAGCTGAATTAGCACCTTAAATCCAATATTACTTTCCTCAGAACGAAAATGAAATAATAATCTGAATAATTTTGGCTTTCAGCCACAGACAAAACAGTTCATTCTCTCCATGTTTTTTTTCCTATTAAAAGTTTAATCATTGTCATATCTTTTTTTTCTTCTAATGCACAAAAAAAATACTTTCTTAGAACAAGATATGTGAGAAGTGCCCTTTTCGATTGGCCTAAAACAAACTATTGTATTCTTTCAATAAGTATTTTTTAAACACCTGACTTATAGTCTGGTGAAGGAAAGAAGGGAGGGAGGGGGGGAGGAAGGAAGGAAGGCAGGTAGGCAGGAAGGAAGGAAGGAAGGAAGGAAGGAAGGAAGGGAGGGAGGGAAGGAGGGAGGGAGGGAGGGAGGGACAAGGTATCTGACCTCCAGGAGTTTACAGTCTAAGTCAGGGAGATGGCAGACACACAAGTGATTAGAATGTAAGTCAGTTTAGCATCATATTGGTGATAGAGTCAATAAGTGCAGAAAAAGATCACCACTTCCATTTGTATACAGTGTGCTAATGATTTCATCTCCAAATAATAATATTTTCCCCAAAATTTTAGGGTAAGAGAGTTTTGTGTGAATAGGCATAATATAAATTCATCATTTGATAATAACATCAGATATTTAGCAAACAAAAATAGTGAATAATGTAGGAATTTTATCTTCCTTGCTTATTTTAAATGATCACTAAATGTTATTATACTACATAAGATAAATTTCGTCACACAATTATTTCATTTTTACAATATTAAAATTCTTAGCCTTCTAAAAATATTGGAAATTTGAATTCAATCCATATTCACACACACACACACACACACACACACACACACACAGTTACAATCTGCACCTCTCAATATATACTCAAATAAGGAGGCAGCTGGGTGGCCCAGCGGACAGAACGCTGGATAGGAACCAGGAAGACAAGAATTCAGATCCAGCTTCATATAGCAAAACTGTAATAATAACAGCGCCTCCCTCTGAGGGTTGTTGTGAAGACAAAAATGAGGTATTTGCTTAGTGCTTTGAAAACCTTAAAGCGATATACAAATTCTAGCTATTATACGAAACAATTTTCAAATTAATGAACCATTCTATACTTTTCTTAGCTTTTCTTTCTCCTGGACTTCACATAGCATTATGTTTCACAGCTTTCTATATGAATCGCATCCCTCTACTTCATGTCACCAGGGCCTCTGTGTTACCTTAATTTTGGATCTCTCCCATCACCTATTAAAGTGCTCAATGTCCTATCTGTCCTCAATAATTATTTGTTAAATTTAATGGATATTAAGTACTCCTCCAAATGTAACATACATTTGCGATGTAACAACAGTGTTATACAAGTAGGGATGTAAAGTAAATAGATTGAGCCCATCTGGCATTCAAGAAGACGTGTTTGAGCCCTGCCCCTTACTCATACTGGCTGTGTGAACATCAACAAATCACCTACTCTCTGCTTCCATAGGCAACGGTCTAAGACAATGTATTGGAAGAGAGAGCTTCCAAAGGGAGAGTCTTCCATATTGATGAAATCATAGGTCTGGGAAAATAAAAAAAAGAAATTCATTCAAATACAGGCAATGTCCACCTATACCACAATAAAATCTCTTTAAAAGTAAATGTAAGAGCTCTGTATACTAAAACTGTTTGCAAATATGAAAAAATGTTCCAAATAACTAATAAGAGAAATGTTAATTAAAACAATTCTATCATCAGATTAGCAATGATGATACTTCAGCATCCAAAAATGATAAAATAAGGAAATAATCAATACTGGAGGGGTTACAGGAAGATAAGTACACTAATACATTGTTGGAGGACCTGCAGATTGGTCTAATTATTCTGTAAAACAATTGGGAATTGTGCAAAAAAAGTCATTAAATTAAATATGAATACTGCCCAGTTTCACTACTGGACACATGTCTCAACAAGATCAAAGACAGAAAGCAAGGTTCCCTATACATACAAAAATATTTACAGTAACAAGTTTGGGGCTGGAAACAAAATGAGTTCCAATCTATTGACCAATGCAGGGTAAATTGTGATATGTGAATATGATGGAATAATATTGTACCATAAGAAATGACAAATATGAGGAACTCAGAGAAATATGGGGGGACTTAAATGATGCAGGAAGAGGTAAATAGGAGCGGAAGAACAAGTTAGCAAGGTGACCCTAGATAGAGTGATGGGCCTGGAGTGGGGAAGACCTGATATCCTACTTACAGAGATCAGATCCAGCCTCAGACACTTACTAGCTGAATGACCCTGGGTAAATCACTTAACCTTTTTCTGCCTCAGGTTCTTCATCTATAAAATGGGTAAAATAGAAATGTACATGAAAAATAATAATAGCAGTAACCACCTCCCAGGGCTGTTGTGAGGATAAAATGCAATATTGGTAAAGTACTTTGGAACACATAGCAATAATAACAGCACACTAAACAATCTTGGTCCTGCATAAAAGATAAAGAAACACAATTCCCTCTCTTTGAAATAGAGAAGTTAGGATTGAGGGTATCATGTAGAGAGAACTGTCATACATATATAGATGTGTGTGCATGCATGTATACGTATATAAATATTTATATCTATGCACACATAAATTGATGTGTATTATTCTTTAATTTTTTGGACCAGAGCTATAATTTTTTGCAGTAGTAAAAAAAAGAACAAATCAGAAAAGTGATAAAAAATTATTAAGAAGAGTAAATGGCTAGATTTATTCATGAGAACAATTGTCCTGGAAGTTATAGGAAGGACTAATTGGAGAGAGGCAAAAGTAAAAGAAGGACCTTTTACAATCATATGCATCATTATATTAACATTTATATTTTTATGCCCATATCTTTTCTCTGGAATGAATTTATAAGCCCTGTGAAAGTACAAACCACATCTTGTACACATTTATTTAGATTAACATCATGCCTGAAGTGTAGTAGATGCTGCACAAGTATTTGTTGTTGATGATGATGACAATGTCATTTATTAGAACAATAATACTGTAGACCAGAGGTATCAAAAATATGACTTGTGGGTCTGTGTGGCCAACAACACTCCCAAGTGTGTCCTGAACCAGATTAAACTATAAGTGCAAGATATTTAGCAAAATAAATAGAAATATAATGCAGCATGGATAATGCCAATATATGTTTTCCTAACTCAGTATGTGGCTCACAGGGATCCTTATATTTAGTTCTATTTGAGTTTGATACCACTGCTGTGGACCATGCTTTCAAATCCCAAAGCCCATTACTTCCATGCCATTAAGTCCTAAGGAGCTTAGTACAGACCAGTTAAAACAATAGCCACCATAGATAGCTCAATAGCTTACTATGCTAAGAGAAGTCTCTCTCCAGGTGAACTTCAGAGCACATCAATCAACAAGCATTCTTTAGGTGCTGACCATGTACAAGGTACAGGCATTGGAGATAAAAATACAAAAAAGCAAGATAATCAAGGTCTTGAAAGAGTTTATATTCTACTGGCAGGGGAGCTGATGAAAAACTTGTATCTTACTAAAGAGCAGAGTCCTATGGATAGGACTGCATGTAGTTACTTACATGCTCATTGACAGCAAACCAGAACTTAGTTCTATATAATAAAAAGATTACTCATCATTATCATTTAAAGGGTAGGAAGGCCTGGTAAGAATTTATTAATTCATTTAGCAAGTAGTTTTAAGCACTGAATAGCTACCAAGTATTGTGCTAGGTACTGAGGATACAAAGTCACAAATGAAGTGGTTCTTATCCTTAGGAGTTTATCTTGAGGGGGTGAGGGGAGACAGAGGCATACACACAGAAAAACAGGTATGAAATAGATTAAGAATAGGTACCAAGTAATATCTGCAGAAGTGGCCATTAAAACAGAAGAAAGTTTTGATTTTCATTGAGGAGAAGTTGACTTGGTTCAAGTCATGGCTACAATGCTTTGTAATTTCTTTACTCTGGGAAGCCTGGACAATCCATTTACACTCTAAGCCCTAGTTGCATCACCTATAAAATGGAGATAATATGACCTATTTTCTAAGATTGTTGTAAACCTTAAATCACAAAGATGGGACATTATTAGTGAAAAATTAATGGTTGTCAACCTGAAAAGATGGCAGGAGGGATACCACAGATTCAGCTTACTTCACAATTATGTCTAAAGTCCTATCTGCTTGGGATTCAGTATTTGTTAGTATATAGTGGCCTTGCCCACTAAACTATAACTTCATTGGCAGATCATAAATTATAGCTTTAAAGTAAAAAAAAATTTGCATGGTTTTTTCATTTTACAGAAGAACTGAGGTCCAGAGAGTTCAGATAGGAAGAAGCAAAACTAGAATTTGAACTCAAGCCCCAATCCAGTATACTTTCCATTGCTCCACAGGCTAGTACCATCTCACAGTCAACTAAAAAGTGTAGAGAATACATCAGTTAATCAGAAATGCATTTATTAAGTGCCTGGGGCTAGAGTTTCAAATAAAAAACTAAAACAGTCCTTGGGATCAAGGAGATTTTTTTTTTATGTTGGGAGACAATATGGACATAAATGGATAAATACACAAAATAAATTAAAAATTATCTATAGGAGGGAAGTTACTAAAAGTTGGGAGAAGAAAAAGGGAATCAGGTAAAAGTTTCACATAAAAAGGTGATGCTTGAGTCATGAAAAAAAGCAAGAGATTCCTAGAGTTGGTGATGATGAAACAGTTTACAAACACAGTGGACAGCCAGGGCAAAAACACGAAGAAAAGAAATAGAATATCACACATGAGGAACATTAAGAAGGCCAACTGGATGGACCTTAAAACAATATAGAATAAAACTGGAAAGGTGAACTGGCTCCCAGATGTGAAGGGCATTAGGTACTAAAAAGAGAAGTTTGCATTTTATCCTAAATGAAGTTAGATAAAGGTTTGAGGAAAAAAGATTTTGGCCACTGTGGACAATGGACTGGAGAGGGGAGAAACTTGAGGTGAAGATTTTTGGGGAAAGACAATGAATTCTATCTTAATTATGGTGGATTCATAAGTTGAGTTGCTTTCAGTTCCATTATGTAACTAAGATAACTCCATTCAGTAATATGATCATTAAAAAGACATATACTCAAGAAAGGTGTTTCCATCATCCTGGAGAGGATTCAGTGTAGACTCTAAATGGATGAAGGATTACCTTAAGATATTAAGGTATTTCACATGTTCATGTTTGTGAAAGACATTATGCTGATTATATCAAGCCATGGACCACATTAAAATCTTCTAAAGAATATTCATAACCGATCAAAAAAGTCTGGTCTACAGAAGAAAAACCAACTGGAGAGAGTGCCTATCATCCTACACAGTTGGTCAATCAGTTCATATATCTTAGTCAAACACTAGATATACAATGAGTTAGGGTCAGAATTGAGTAGAAAGACTTCAATGTAGGAATCTGTGTTGCTTGACTACATTTTCTTTCTTTTTTTAAATTGTTGGAGAGTGAGAGGAAAGGTGGATTAGGAAGAGGATAAACAAAAAGAAAAAAAATAAAAAGAAAGAAAAGAGTGCCAATGAAATATTTTTAAATGCACAGAAGATAGCAGAAAAAAGACCAGAAAGAATCACAGAGAAGCAGGAAATTTTTGAAAGCTACATAATGAATTGACTATATGGTTAAAAAGCAAAGCAAGTGATATATAATATTCAAGTTTCATGAGCAATCCTATATATGTGTGTATGTGTGTGTGTGTGTGTGTGTGTGTGTGTGTATAAATGTATATGGGAATGCTCATTTTATTGGTGTTTCTTTTTTAAAAAATTATTTACTTTTACTTTTAAACATTTGTATTGGTGTTTCTTAAGTTCACAATAAAAAATTTTAAGAAAAAGTTAATTTTTAAAGTGGCATTATTGGAAAATTGAATAGTGCTATCAATGACACTCAAATTTCTTTCTGAAATAAAGGTCCATCTTTCTAGCAACATTCTTTCAGTACTACTGTTTGGCTACAAGTCATGGAATTCCAGTCTCCAAATGAAACTTGTAAGCTATTCAAAGGGCAATGGAGAAACATATGTTGGGTATGTTTTAGCTGCAATATTTTATCAGTTAAAAAATACTCAGGATTATTAACATAAACAATGTCATCAAAATAATGTATCATTGCAAAAAGAGGTTGGAAGTGTATCAAGAATAAGTAAAAATATCTATAGAAAGTCCAAAGTCCATGTACTTCATTGGTATACAAACACGAACAAGAGATCTAAAAGGAGATCTTCATGACATTGGCTGGATCAATGGGAATATTTACAGGATGGCATAGAAAAGTCTCACACAGAAAGGAGCACCATATTATTGAGAATACAGATACATCACACTACTATTACCCTTCCTCACTCAGAACAAAGACAAGTGCAAGTCGTCATCATTTCTTTGATGGCATGGTCTTCTTCGGCAACAAAGGATGAACACAATTGTATCAAAATGGCTGATAACCATTATTTGAATTATCATATCACAAAATTATGCAATAAATAACAAAAAAGACCATGATTTTTGATGCTACAATATACTAGAATATCCATGTTAAGTGCTGGTACTTCTATATTACTCACTCTTTTTTTTTCTCTTTTCCTTCAAGTCTAATGAAATCATGGCTAACTTTTACAAAGTGACCAGTGGATATCTGTTCTATCATTTGGGAAAATTAAGAAGATTTATAATATAAATTTATAATATAAACACTAGTTCTTGTTAGGGAAAAAACATCTTTATTTGACTATATTGGTGAATGATTACATGTCCTTGAAATAATTTTTCTATTAGGAAAGATTTTCATCCTGGACATAGAGAAAAAAGTTTTAAAAAATGTAAAAATCTAGTGTTGTGTGCCACTGTGAATTATAACTCATCCTATATCACTTACAAAAAGATATTTTTGAGACTAGCTTTTATTCTACTTAAAGGCTAGAGGAGACCTCATTCAGTCTTCTGCCTATGAAAAATTTAACAGCTAACCACAAGTGGTTATAGTCTCCTGTTGTTAGTACAAATGAAGATTCCAAAGCATCCCTTAAATTTTTGGTCTCTATTTACTCTGGGAATCAAGAACCCATTCCTTTGTCTCACTCCTGCTGCAACTTAAGTCCATTTCCTCTTCCTTGATCCTTTATAGAGACAGAGAATAATTGGCCAGCAATCTCTTCATAATTAATTGCAATTTACTTGAGGAAGACAGTTATTAAATCACTCACAGTCTCTTCTCGAGGTCCCAAATTTCAACTCCTTCAACTTTTCTTGTGATTAGTTCTTTGACACTTTTAATTATTTTTTACATATTACTTCTCTTAATAAGTATTTAGAAATAGCTTAATACTATTGTCTTCATCATGGAAAGAATTAAAATTAAATGAAAATTATATTATTCTCTCCTTTCTTAACTTTTTATTTTATAAGTAGATTAGAACCATTTGAATAATTCGTATGTGGTTGTAGCAGGTGTTTAGAATAAAATTGCATTGTATCATAGATACCAGTATTTAAATTATGTTGACTCCCACCAATAATCTCATCTTTTTTTCTGTTTGGTAATAATATTTCTATTTTTAAATCTTTTTCCTTAAGCCATTTCCCAACAATTCTAGAATAATGATCCTCTTCTGAAAAAATGATTTGTTATAAATAATACTGAATATTACTACTATCTATTATACTATTTACATCTGAATAAATGAAATTCAACCCATAAATGGTATAACAACTTTTTTATTTGTTATACTGCCTCTAAGTCACCATCAGGATTCTTAGTTATACATTCCCTTTTATTCTGTTACAAATGAGTTGCAGATCTACAGAAGCAGAGCTACAGAAGAATACCAGGATTTTCCCACACCAATGAAACCATAAAAAGGATGGAAAACTGAGTCATTATTAAGTATGTACTCTTTTCTTCTGGATCTGTTTTCCCTCCTTTCTCCATTACTTCACAAAGTCCTTCCACATAGCATTATATATTCTCCTTGGGATAGCTAGGTGGTGCAGAAGATAAAGCATCAGTGCAGGAGTCAGGAAGACCTGAGTTCAAATCTCACCTCAGACACTTGACACTCAGTAGCTGTGTGAACTTGGGCAATTCACTTAACCCCAACTGCCTCATCCTGGGTCATCTCCAGTCATCCTGATGAATATCTGGTCACTGGATTCAGATGACTCTGGAGGACAAGTGAGGCTGGTGACCTGCATAGCCCTCCCTCACTCAAAACAAAATCAAGCGCAAGTCATGTCATCATTTCTCTGATGGTATGGTATTCTTCTGCAACTAAGGACGAACACACGCGTATATTCTCCATACTTGTCAATCTTAGTTGCATTGTAGTCTTTCACTACATTAATGTACCACAATGTAGTAAGTCATTCCCCAGTTGTTGGACTTTAGTTTGCTTCCAGTTTTTGCAACTGTAAATAATATTGCTATGAAAATCTTCAAACTGTTACCTCTTTTGTTTGCTGTTGACAATACTTTTGGGGAATTTCTCAATAATGAAATTATTGGGCACGTAGTGCTTCTTACTATACACTAAAGCCAAAAGGCTTTTAATCTCACTGCTCTTGCTAATACTGTTTCCCTGAAATCAAACCAAAAAAATGAAGACATGGGGAAGATCATATCAAGTAAAATATTTCTACTTCAGATCAATACTTTTCTATTTATCATCCTCAAAGATTATCACTTTTTCTAAATTCATTTTTATCTCTTTATTCATTATTGATTTGGTGTTTTTAAAAATATTCATCTTAACTGTTGCTAATAACAGTCTCAGAAAGTCTTATGTCTTTTTTTTCAAATGGAGATGGGATAACCCCTTGATGAAAATATTTTAGAGGAAATTTCTATAAAATTCTGAAATCTCTTCTAAGTCTAATATTTAATGATTCTTGAATTCTTTGATGTTTTGTTTTTGAATTGCTACATAGGTATCCATTACTGAAAACCTATAGTTTAAGGAAGAGATCAGAGATGAGAAATATAATATAAATATTTATATATGATACATGTAATATTTAATATTTTATATATAATATGTATTTACATAAAGTTATAGTTCTGATCATGAGAGCAATTTGATTTTTTCTTTCCATTTTTTCCTTTCTTCTTAAAAGTAACATTGATAAAATAACCTAGGAATGATCTAAGGCAGTACTTTATTAAAATTATCACCATAACATCAAACACTTAGAGCTGGAAGGCACTTTTGGCACATCCACTTCCTTTGAGTCCAGAAAGGTTAAATTACGTTTTTCTGAGGTAACCCTTATAGTAGTGAGAGGAAGAGTTGGGTTTTAAACTTGGTTCCTCTGACTTCAGAGTAAGTTCTCTTTCAAACTGTCATGCTGCCTCCAATGAGTTCGGTGCAAAGTATAAGATGATTTGGGTAGCAGCTGCAGAACCAGGGACAAGGAAACTAGTTAAGAGGCAACATCAGTAGTCTAGGCATGAGGGTTTGGAGGATTTCAACTAAAGTGACAGAAGTGGAATAAAAAAAGAGGGATTGGATTTGAGAGAACAGTGAAGAATTGGTAGGAGAGGTCAGTGACAGTGGCAAACTGGATTTTATTAGGAGAGGAAAAGTAAGTCTAGGTAACTAGGAGAATAGAGGGATCATGAATGAACAAAGGAAATTCAATACAGGAGGGGACAGTTTTGGAGTAAAGATGACAGATCTAATTTTGCATATCTGGAGTAGTGTTCAGTTCTAGGTATTTTTAGGAAAAAGAATGTATTTTAAAATGTTGTATCTTTGAAGTGGGGCCACCTCCAGCTGCCCTGATCTACATCTTACCACTAACCTCAAATGGCTCTGGAGGAGAAAGTAAGGCTGGTGACTTTGCACAGCCCTCCTTCACTTAAATCCACTTCACTTGCAAGTCATGGAACGGTAACATCTTCCTGATGTCATGGTACTCTTTGAGAACAAAGGACAAACAACCAAAGCCACCAGAACAACAACTCTGAAGTAAATGTCTAATAATTTGATTTCATCATGAGATTAACTTTAGCCTAAAGCTTAGGTATCTTAAATTCTGAATTGGTTAGTGGCCCTTATGTTGGTTTGAACCACTGCTTCCAGGATGGAATTGGTCTTAAACCTCACGTAGACACACATACACACAAATATGCACACATATATTTACTTCTGCAAATTAATTTGATGTAATGAATATAATGACTTTCAAAGTTTTGTAACTGACATAAACATTTAATTTAGCTTTATTATGGAGTAAGCTGACATGAGCAGAGGAGGTCAAACAAGATGGTAAAAGCACTAAAGACTATGTCATTTGACAATACATGTAAGGAGCAAAGTATGGGGAACTTAAAAATTGAGATGCCTCCCTTCCAAGATGTTTCAGAATCTAGTTTCCTTCTTCTTTTCCAGATTCTTTTCTACTACTCCCCAACTCAAACTTTGTACTCCAGTCTATTGTGTATTTGTGTTGTCCTTATTATACATTATGTCCCTTTTCACATACAGGTCTTTATCATATCCCCCATATTATAGTCCAAGTATGCCAATCTAAATCCTAGTCCAGGCTTACACCTCACTCAACTATAAAGCTACCAATAATTATTACAACACTAAAAACTCTCTCTCTTTTCTGTTCCTCTGGAGCACTCTTAACCTATATTATAAAATCAATCAATCAAGAAAACTTTATGGAGCATTATAGGACAGAGGTCCAGGCCTGGAGTAAGGAAGACTCACTTTCCTGAGTTTAAATCTGGTCTTTCATACTTACTAGCTGCATGACCCTGGGTAAGTCACGTAACTCTGTTTACCTCAGTTTCCTCATCTACAAAATGAGGTGGAGAAGGAAATGACAAACCACTCCAGTATCTCTGCCAAGAAAGCCTCAGTTGGTCTCATGAAGAGTTGGATATGACTGAAAATGACTCGATAACAAATTATTTTTCAGGCATTGGGGATATAAATACAAAAGCAAGGCAGTCTCTATGCTCACAGAGTTTTTAATTCTACAATTTAGCCATTAATTACATGAATATTCCCAATGTGTTTTATCTTCCAAGAGAGACTAAAAGTTCTTTGAAGACAACTATCTCTGATGCTTTTCTGCAGAGAAGTTCTGGTTCTAGGTCATAGCACAGGGATGGACATGTGGTACTTCTCTACTGCTGAGTGATGCACTTTTTTTGAATCATACTTGCACTGAGTAATACTTGTTGAAGACTTTTGACTTGAAATACAGGCTAATAAAACCAAGTTAAAGAAACAATAATACAAGTCTTGAATTCCTATGAGCAAAAAAGGCATGTATATCTCCAATTATAGATTTAATGAATGAATTGATTTAATGTCATTCTTGCAAATAACTTATGGAGCCATGAAATCTTAATTAATGCTCACTGCATTACTGTGTCATGTATAATTATCTCCTTTGTATAAATGGCAGCAATACATATGAATACTTAGAGGTTAAGGAGCATTCTCATCATTTATGCATTAGTGGAGGAAGAGTCTTCAGACTTTTGGTCCAATATACTTAGAAACCCTAAGCCTTGAAATGATATACCAGACCAGTTAAGAATATTGATTTCATTTATTTTAAAACAAAATTCATGCCACAGGGAAGGCTAGTTGGCTTATTATTTTGTAGTACAGGGAAATTTGGGGAAATGTCTTCAAGGTTGGTTTCCAAGGGACAAAATTAAACTATACCTTTTGAGATATTGAAATTTATTCATCTAAAAAACTGATAAGTTTGTGATAACAAGTTTAGTTAAGGTCAATTCAAACTGTCAGTAGTTTGACTGTTGAATGTAAAGGGGGTATATATAATGATGCTTTAAACAGGAGTTCTTAAATTGAGCGACTGTACTTTTAAGAATGTTTTGATAATGCCATTTCAATATGACGTTTTTTTTTTAACTACAAGTATGCTCTTTAAAAGCATTCTTTTCAGGACAGGTCCATTGGCTTTGCTAGATTATTAAGGTGGAGGTAGAAATAGCTGCAGCAGTGAATAGAGCAGCTGGCTAGATTAAGAAAGTCCTGAGTTCATATCCTCTCATAAACACTAGCTAAGTCACTGTCTGCCTTAACTGTAAAGTGAGGGTATACCTATATCCCAGGGATGTTGTGAGGCTCCAATGAGATATATGTTACATGCTTAGAATAGTTCATAGCACACAGCAAGTGTTTAATAAATGTATGTTTCCTTCTTTCTTTCCTTGCAAAGGAGCTGAGGAGAAAAAAGTAAGAACTCTTATTCTAAAAAGTCTCCTAGACCCATCAGCATAAAATATGAGTTAGTAAAAATTCCAGGCATGGAGGTGAGCCAGTGAAAATGCCAGGAACTGGGAGATGGAGTGTCTTATTTGAGAAACAGCAAGGAAGCCCAGCGTTATTGTATCACAACATATGTGAGAAAAGGGGATATAAGGTGTAAGAAGACTGCAAAAGTGGGAGGATATGTTAAGAAGGACCTTGAAAACCAAATAAAGGATGCATATTTGCTCCTGGCAAGGAGCCACTAGAGTTTACAGAGGTGGGGGAGTGTAAGATAAGACTTATACTTTATGAAGAGCAGTTGGACAGCTAGATGGGGTATGAACTGAAGTCAGGAGACACTGGCTTATAGCAGGCAGAACACTCAACAGGTTATAGCAATAGTGAGGTGATGAGAACCCGCATCAGGGTATCGGCAGAGTCAAAGAAGAGAAAGGGGCTTATGGGCCAGATTTTGTGAAGATAAAATTGACAGATTTTGGCAACACATTGGATATGGGAGGTGAGAGAGTCAAAATACAGGTTACAAGCCTGAGTAACTGGGTGGGGCCTTCAAAAGCAGCAGGGAAATTAGGAAGAGGGGGAAGGGCTCAGAGGAAAGAAAAAGAGCTCAGTTTTGCACAAATTGAGTTTATGATGTCTACAAGAGAGCCGGTCCTAGAAGTTCAACAGAGAGTTGGAGATGTAAGGCTTGAGGTTAGGAGAGTGGTTAGGGCTATATATTTAGATATGAGAATTATCAGCATAGAGATGATCATTTAAGCCATGGGAGCTGATGAGATCACCAAGTGAAATAGTGTGAAGGAAGAAGAGAAAAGGGTCGGGAATAGCCCTATGAGATACCTGCAGCTTAAAGATGTAATCTGGATGACAATCTAATAAAGGAGCCTGGGAAGGAGTGGTCAGAAAGGTAGGAGAACCAGGAGAGAGAGAGAGTAGTAATCCGAAAAACCTAGAGAGAGCAGAGTATCAAGGAGAAAAGGACTGTCCACAGTGTCAAAGGTTGCAGAGGAGGCAAAAAGGATAAAGTTTAAAAAAAAGACTATTAGCAATTAAGAGATCATTAATACCTGGTGAGAGCAAACAGGGATGGGAAATCTGCTGAACCAAGGTCACATGTGGCCCTCTAGGTCCTCAAGTGTTGCCCTTTGATGGAATCTAAGTCAAAGGATTCAAATTTTAGCACAAAACACTATTTGAAAACTTGTCAAATTTCAGACATGAAGAGGCTTTTCCATTTTTAAAAGCAGAAGTCTATCATGGAAAAATGTGAGTCCAAACAGGATTCTCACCCTCTGCCCTGTTAGCAGCTGAGACCTTGGATCTTGCTTAGAGCAGAAAGAATGCCCTACAATGAAAATCCTAAATTGCCCAGAAACTGCACTGGCAGTACCCATGTCCAACTTCATTCAGTGGGAGAGATAATCACCATGATGAAGGCCATCTTTAGCATGTGGGGAGGAGAATGAAGTCTACAAATAGAACGGGAATGAATCCACGAGGTTTTGAGAGGACCTTAAGGACTCTGAGTCACTGGCAAAGTGGGAATATGCTCCCATCACCATATAATACAGGCTGTGATTTTATAGATCATAGCCAGAGAAAATCAATTATGAAAGATGGCTATAATAATCTGCTCAAATTCTATTTTAAAGAATAGTATCTTACATGTTATTCAAATGCCAAACATATACTTGCCCAAAAGACTATCTTTTGGAGAACTCACACAGGGCAAGTGCTCACATGGTGGTTAGAAAAAGAGATACAGGGACACTCTCAAGGTCTCTTTTAAGAACTTTGGAATTGATTGTGTCATATGGAGAGACCCTGGCACAGCACTGCCCAGCATGACATGCCCTTATCAGAAAAGATGCTGTACTCTATGAGCAAAACAGAATTGAAGTAACGCAAAAGAAATGCAAGATGTGCAAATTTAGAGAATCCACCCCAGATGTTTACATGGACTACTTGTGCCTGACCTGCGGTAGAGTATTCCGAGTTTGTATTGGTCTGATCAACCATAATCGGACACACTGCAACTTGACTCTAGTATAATGATATCATTTTGGTCCTCTTAGAGAATGAAGGACAACCATCACCATCTTACAATAGCTAGCTCCTATTTGCCTCAAATCTTTGAAATAAAAGAGGTCTACTTTGACAGGATATGTTGAAAACTTTCCTACAAGTTCCCTTAAGTTATTGCAACTTAGAAAGAGAAAGCATGACAATCAAATGCTATATTCAAGTAAAATTCTACACTGAATTATTAAAGATGCTTTGTTGGCACTAAAAAAAAAGTAGTCATTGCTATGAGGCAGCATGAATTCATCAAGAAAAAAATATTCTAGACTAACTTTATTTCCTTTTTTCAGAGAGATTTCCTAGACTAATAAATCAGGGAAATATCAAATATAGATTGGGTAGATTTTAGCAAGCAATGTGATATCATCTTTATTTCCTCGACTTCTCCCTACCATGTTGCATGTAATCCAGCCATCTTCCTCATACCAGTCTCCCACTGAAACCTCGGACTGTTGCCTTCAAACACTGTGCTCTGTTCACCTTATCTTGCCCAGAATCAGACCTCCACACCACTTCCTGGACATCTACATACCATGCTGGCACACGCTTCCTTTCCAGTTCCCCTTTATGTATTGTCGTTTCCCAATAGAATGTAAGAGCTCCTTGAGGGCAAGGACTCTTATTTGCTTCCATCTATATTCCCAGTGCTTAGCAGACTGCCTGGCACAGTGTAAACATTTAATAAATACTTTTAAAAATTGATTTATCTGATACTTTCTTATGTATAAGATACAGAGATTGCAACTGGATAATAGCACAGTAAGGCAAATTTGGAATTTGAAGGGCAATGATGCAGAAGGGCAATTACATTCTTGGACTAAGAAGACAGACCTGGGACTAATGTGGGAAATTCCAGGTAGATTTTACCTTGACACAAGTGAAAACTTAACAATAAAACTATCCCAAAGTGAAATGGGTTATCCTAGAGGATAATGGGTTCTCCATCACTAAAGTATGCAAGTGGAAATTAGAGCTTACAAGATTCCAGTGAGTTATGGGTTAAACTAGATGACCTTGAAAATAGCCTCCAACTCTGAAATACCTATATTGTTACATATCTTAGGAAACATCAACAGTCAGTAATCATTTATTAAGCCCCTATTATGCATCAGGCGCTGTGCGAAGCACAGGGGATAAAAATGAAAGAAGATAGTCCCTGACCTCAAGAAACTTACAATTAAATAAGGCAAGTTAATACACAAAAGGCAGATAGATGAAAAGGAGGGAGGCAACAGTTACTCAACATGGGGCATAATGTTTATATAGAGCTGAAAACAAGCAGAACTGCTGATGGAAAAGGAAGAGTAACCTGGAAAGATCTGAGCCCTTATCTGTAAAGGAAGACTGCAAGTTACTGTTCCATCCTCCAGTCCTTCAATAAGAGAGAAGAGCCAATGTGAGAAGGTGTTGCATATCAAAACTGATTCTATCTGCATGCTGATGAGATTTCAGATGATGATTTTACATTGGTGGAAGCATGAAACCAAGCAGAGAAACCAATGGAAAAGGAAGAATGTCATGACTGGAATTTCAGGCTTTGAAATGTTTTAGAACTTGTGCTTGGTTGAATATAACAGCATAGAAAGGTGAAAAGTATAAAATTGCAGACAGTGTTTAAAAAAAAAACATGGGTAATGATAGCTACCTAGTCTAGCACATAATTTCTCCTGACCCTTTTGATTTTCTGTACCACCCTTTTTTTTGCCACACAGAGTTTTTTGTAATGTAATTCAAGGTGACCAGATGTCCTGGATTTTCATAAGCATGGAAGGCATGAATAAAGAAAGGGAAGGGTACATGATGGTTTTTATCTTTCAAACATGTTGGTACGCTACCCTATTAGGACCATGATCACTTTCATACACATGTAATTTATATTTCTGGATACTGGCTGCTTAAGAACATCCTGAAGTAATGAATCCCTAATAAAGCCCCCCTCCAAAAATAGCAGCACCAAATGCAAGATGTAAAATAAAATTTTTGTTTTGGGTTAAAGAGACACTTTCTTTTTATTTTACATTTGTCATGAAATAGGAGAAATGAAGGGTTTGCTTTTTAAAAATCAGTTTCTCAAAGTAAATTTGTTTTTTAGTTATGATATGGACTGCCTGACTTGCTCAAAATAGATCTGTCTTTGCTGAGTATTTTTTACAAATGATTTTTCTTTTCTGACAAAAGCACATGGACAGAATTATTGAATCAGAAAACAAAACTGAGATAGTATCTAACAGATTTCAAAAGAACAAGGTTATCATCACCTGACTACATTAATGAGTTTAAATGTATTTTGAATGTATTTGCCAATTCCCCACATTACTAAAACATATTTTGGGAGGGAAAAATTTTCAGTTTTCCTAACTCCTTTTTCCTCTAGGGTCCAAATAAATATGGCATTCCTTTTCCTAAACACGCTTTATAGTTCTTCAGTCTAATCTGTTAAATCTTTACAATCATTGGTCTTCATAGGGATATGTAAAATGGAATACACATGTATCTATAAATAACGAGACTTTTATTTTTAGCAAACATAGCCAAACATATGCATCCAAATGAGTGTTGTCCAAGTAGCAGCCTTGGAAGCCTATTCACTCAGCCCAACAATGCTGCTACTGCTAAAAGCATTTTTGGAATTCCTCTTTTGGAATTATCTTCAAAGATAGTTTTCAACCCAGACAAGAAAAAAAAAGGATGATTCCCCTGCAGTCAGACGTTCCACCCCCCCAAAACAAACAAAACAGAAGTGATATTATCAATCTTATTCACCAGATCTGACGGTGATTTTTAGTTCCTTCCAAAAATTCAAAAATATTCTAAAGGGTAAATATTTACCAGCATTTAGGAGAGGCAAAAGGCCCTACTTCAGGTTCTAAAGGCAGTTCCAAAAATTTTTGGAGTAATGTTAGCATTATGGAAATGTGTCTAGGCTTCCAAAGTGATTACTATGAAGAGGATGATGACAACTTAGATGCATAAATTGTGGGATGTTTATTTAAAATATTACCTTATCTGTATCTGAAGCATAACACAACTCAAATCATATGTATGTATGGTCACATCATATTGTCTCTCAACTTTACCTTCTACAAATTTAAAGTGCTCTGCTTTTTGCTTAGAGACAATGGCAAATATTAATATTTTATTGAATTGATACTGATTAAATTACACTGTATATCTATGTATCACATAGGACAAAAAAAGGGAAAGGGAGGTTACAAACCTGACCTAACAGAAATATCCTAGGATACCACATTTTTTTAGATTTTTCCATATCCCAGAATATAAAAGATAGAAAATATACAAAATTATACATATGTGGCACACAATATATAGTAATAATTAGTTTAAACATTTTAACATATTCTTTCCAGCTTTTGAAGCTCATGATGATAATTCTATTTTTCGTGTTAAGAAAAATTCATTTCACAAAACTGAAAAATGACTTTACAGGCCAACTCAATATAACATGGTGTCAAAGTAATGGGCCTATTTAAAGAATACTTTTTCTAAGCAGTAGGGCTTAGTATTTAACAGTTCACTGTTTTAAAAATCATTAGCCTGCTCAGGGCTATAATATATTTACATAAATTACATTGTTTCTTGTAAGCTATTATTAAGTAGTACATTTCGAGCGATTTGGGGAAAGACTTGCACCGTATTCAATTGTGTGTATAGCAAACCTTTAAGAATGCCTTCCATATTATAATTTCCAAGCTCCATTTATGTGCTATAGGAGAAATACTATATTCATGAATTATTCATACTATCTAGTCAGATGTTAGATCAGGTGTCAGATTAATCTAGGTGGTAGAAAGTGCTGAGTTTAACATGAGGTATTCATTAAACTTGGTGAACTCATTAAAGTATGTTAATTAGGTAATAGACAAAAGGAACTTGGTATTTGGTAGAGATTGGGCACTGTTAATACCTTGCATTGTGCTAATACCTTGGCTGCAGTTTTTTGCTTAATGAGCACAGGGAAAAGCTGATTATTCCAAATACAGGGGAAAAAAACATCACATGTGTTACGTGTTGGAAAAATTGCCCCAGGTGACAAAAGGAAACACACACAAAAGGAACTGGCACCTTAACAAAGAAAGTATCATTTCAAAGCACGTATATTCTTCTTAAGTACAACATGCTGTCATGGGAAATCTACATGCTAATTTTGATTCTAAGAAGAAGCATTTCATTGTTAGGACCTAATTGTATGAATAACATAATTTTATTTCCATCCACATTTGATAATGCTTATATTCTGGAAGAGACCTACCAGTCTAAAATTTTTACAAAATTTAAAATAGTAATTAAAAAAAAAACTAACCCTGAGAGCATCCATGTTCATTTTGCAGGTTCTCCAATACCATTAAGATTTTCATTTCACTAAACACTCTTAAAATTTTTTTTTTGTAGATCATAGGTTTAGAGCTAAGAAGGGACCATCAAGTCCAATGCTTTCATTTTGCAAATGAGGAAACCGAGAAATACAAGTTAAGTAAGTTGCCCTGACACATTTATTAAGAGACAGAGACAGAATTCACATAGAATTTTTTCAGTCTTAAGCATTTTGCATATAAAAATTTGCATTTGAAATCAAGGATAAGAAATACTTAAAATGTGCATATGTTTCCAGTTTACCAATATATTAATTACTCTAAAATATAACCTTGTGTCTATTCAGTTATGAAAATGCAAGGTCACATAAATTATATATAAAACTATTCCCATTGCATATGATTAAATTTTAAAACAGTAATACAACTAAATTTTTTGGGTCTTGAGTTTTATATATTTGATTATGTTTCTACAAAATCCTATATGCTCATAGAGAAATGGGGTTCGTCCTCGAAGATATAATTAAATTATTCCTTCCAACAGTTAAATTCGATGAGATCTGGTCTTTTTTGTACACTATTCATATCATAAGATATATACAATTCTTATCCAAAAGCCAGTAATGACAGCAGCTATTATTTGCAAGGTGCCTTTTTCTAAAGAGTTGCTAGCTTTTCCCTTATCTTGCTCTGCTTTCTACTTTCCAATCTCTTTATAGTGCTACCATTACCTATAATTTGGTTCATCTGAAACACAGTATGGTGTAGGAAAAATTGCCAAGAAACAATTGGGTCTATATCCTACCTTTGACATACATTGATTATGTGACCCAGATTAAGTTATTCAACCTCTCAGTGACCCAGGCAATTCTCTCAAAATTCTCTTTCTGCTACTAAGCAGTTGAAAATTTCCACTCATAGAAGGACTTCCTCTTGAGCAATTCCCTACTTCCATGAATTCACTCATTCAGACTAAAACCAAATAAACCCAGAAATTAATTTGAAAAGTTTCAGTATAGTAACCGTGAGAATTTGAATACATCTTAAAGATCATCTAATACAGCCCCTTAATTTTACAGGAGGATAAACTAAAGTCCAAAGAGGTTAAATTATTATATATAATCATTTGGTGTATACAAACACACAGCATATATAGGTACATACATATTATGCCTTGCCCTATGACGTCACAATGATATATAATCACTAATATGTTATATAATATGTGTATTATATAATATATTTAATTTTATATAGTATATATATCTATATAATGTATGAAAATTACAAAAATCAAATAACGTAATATGCACATTATATATTATAGGCCAAGTGATTATATAATTATATATTTATGATACATATATATATATATATAAAATGAATGGCCTATTATATATAGTCATAAAGCTGGAGCAAGTCTACTATTTCTGTCACTATACTGTGCTAATTGCTCGATATGGCCATAATATTCAGGGTACTATCCTGGATCAGGGCTAATTCTGCTCAGAAAATGGTATCATCTTACAGCCTGAAGACCTGAGCTTCTGCTTTTCTGTATGAATAGTGTATAAAGAGCAAGCCTTGGAGTCAGGAAGACTCACAAGCTTCAAGTATTGCTTCTGATATACAGCTGTGTGATCTTAGGCATGTCACCCAAAGGATGGGTATCCCTGATAGCTGTGTAAGTTAGAGGGGTTACAGAATTACCTCAGTGGAGAATTTTTCACTAAATGAACTTATAGGACAAGAATGCCTACTTCTTCCACTGCAACCAGATAAATCAATTCTTAGCTAGAATTTACATAGCACTTGAATGTCTTCGAAGCACTTTACAAATATTTCATTGTATCCTTAGGACAACACTGGGAGGTAGATGCTAATGATGTTTCCAATTTACAGATGAGGAGACTGAGGGAAACAGTTTATATGCTTTGAGCAGGGTCATACAGCTAGTGACAGGACTTGAAAACAGAATCTCATAACATGCTCTGGAATAACAACCCTCAACATATGTTCTGGTTTTAAAACAAAATCCAAAGGAAATTTTTGTTCATTTGCTTACTTTATCAGGGAGGGGGAAGGTAAGGAAAGGAGGGAGAAAATTTGAAACTCAAAATTAAAAAAAAAAGAATGTTAAGTTACCTTTACATGTAATTGGAAAAATATAAAATATTATTTTTAAAAAGCTTGTTCACCAACTACATAATAGAATTCTTTTTTATTTCACAAAATAGTTGCAATTTGAATTTAGAATTATGTGTGTGCATATGCATGTGCATGTGCTGGTAAACATGTGTGTGTGTATGTGTGTGTGTGCTCTAATTCAGGGACCTGCAATCATTTAACTAGTGTATCTTGCACTTGGAATCTTTTATAAGGTCTTTTCTATATTAAATTTCAATATTATCTGAATAGGGAAATATGTCCCCCAATTTAAAAAAATGTACATTAAATGATGCTATGCAGAATTTTTCCTCCCTACCCCAGAATAAAACATCATCCTTTTGCCAAAGAACATTGAGTGAAAGTGTATTAATACATAAGGGGTTTTAATATTTATCTCACACCTTTAGAAACATAAAAAACTATAACCACTGAGAAAATGTTAAGGACTCTGCCTGTCCAGTGTCCTTTAAAGATATAGTGCTGCATAATTCACCAGAATTAAATAATAACTAGAATAGAAAGTAGACCTGAGAAATGATAATGTATGTCATCAGTGACTAGCAATCATTAAACATTAGCACTTTAAGGTTTGCAAAGTACTTTGCAAATACTATCTAATTTGGTCTTCTCAACCACATTCTGGTACAGATACAGATACTAACATCATCTCCCTTTTACAGTAACAAAAAACCAAAAACTGAGGCTGAGAGAAAGGAAGTCACTTGTCTAGGGTTCCACAGCTATTAAATGTCTGAGGAAGAAGCTGAACTCTAGTATTCCTGACATGGGTCCAGTATTCTATCCACTACGTCACCTAGCTGCTTCAAGTTCAGAGTAGGACCCCAGAAAAAAAAAAAGAAAATAGTTTTACAACAGTCACAAACACTGATCCATAAAAATTTTCTATCTGAACTCCAAAAAAAAGGTTAGAAGAATGAAATTTAAATAACTTGTACCTTTATAAAATTTAAAGGTTTGCAAATATGTTATAATACATTATCTCATCTGATCACTAAAACAATCTTGTGATAACAGGTTAAAAACCAAGAATTTCACATTTTGTGTTCAAATTTTTGTTCATTTCTCAATTCTTGGTATTCTACTCTCAGTATTTTTAAAGAGGATAATTTTACAGAATAATATAGTATTCAAATGTCCTGCTGAAGGGTTCTGATTTGGCACATCAAGAGGCACCATACCCACCTAATAAAACAGCATGAGTTCATTTACCAGAAGTCATGTGCTGGCATCAAGAGTAGTTCCTATGACTGTCATGATCACTAGTTTCACACTTCAAAAATAGCTTCTCCACTAATGTAGTCATTAGCTCCTAAATATCTAAGAAATTTCCTAGCTCCATAAGACATATAATTTAGTCACTTTAAGCCAGGAGTCATTAGCTGGAAAAAAATGGGGTTGGGGGACATAAAGAGAATCCATTCTCCTCATCCTGAGTTTACATTTTGAAATTATCCAAGACTTGTAATTGGAAAGAATTATCCAAGACTTAAACCCTATGTAATTCCTAGTAATTTGTTAGGCAGAAGTGACTTTTACTTGTGATCTAAAGGATGATACTATACAAGAATTACAGTTAATTTATCACAATGCTTTATAAACATCATATTAAATTTTCTGATGTGTCAAAAGAGATGAACTAAAAACTTCTATCCCATTTTTTTAGTAAAATAGTTTGAGTAAGAATTCTATGAGGTTCTGGTTTCCAGTTTTTACCTAAAATAATTACAAAATGATTTTTCCAATAGTATTTGACAGCACCCCCAACCATAACAGAAGCAACTATACTTAGAGATACTTGCTAAGGCTCTGTTCTTCTCCTCAAAGGCAATTTTTTGACAGGCAGAAAAATATGGAAAATGTATACATAAAATACAACACATACACACATATGCACATACACACACCCCTATTCTCTATGCATTTGTAGTAATTAATATAATTATTATAAAATTAAAATGCAAATCCAAAATGTGAACTAGGTGGGAACAAGTCCTTAATCAATTTGAGAGGAATATGGTATTTTGATCACTGGATTAAGACAGATAATGCCACACTGGAAATGGCTTGTATTTAGCTGGATAAATCATTCATATCTCTGGATCTATTAAAAAACCGGAGAATTATGAAGTCCAGTACTGGACCAGTCTAGTGATAAGAGAGCTTTTCTAAGCACCCCTGAGCTTTTGCGGGAGGAGAGAGTTTCTTTTTCATTGTCTCCACCAGAGACAAGAGTTGGTGAATTGATATTACCAAGCTAACAGATGTTACTGAACAATAAGATGTCATTGCTGTAGAATTTCATAGACAAGTCTGGAAAATATTACTTTATCTTCACTTGGGAAAAACAATGAAAGCAGAAACACACAGATGAAGGAGTTTCAGATTAGCATTTTTATTTTGCAACATATTTGCATTTTAAACATAGATAATAAAAGCACCCACTCAAGATAATATCATCCTAGCCCCCATTTTCCTTAAAGAACAATAAACACCCATTTTTTTTCTCCCTTCAATTTTATCTTTTTTTCCTAAATTATTTAAGATCATATTTAAGGGCACAATCATCCAAAAATATCTGTCTCAATCAGCAGAGGCTATGATAAAAAGGCAATCATGACCATGGTTCAATACACCAATTTATATCTGTCTTTTAATTATAATAATAAGAAGTAATATTCATATGGCATATTATGGTTTGCAAAATGTTGTACATGTTAAATCATTTAATCTTTTAATAGACAATGAATAAGAAAACTCAGGAGGAAAATTGAAAGGAAACAGATTTCCAAAATCAGTACACTGACTGTATGTACACTGAAGAGGACAGTGAACGTAAACACAAAATAAAAATAACAGAAAGCTTTTGTCTCCAGCTCCAGCTTTCCTAGTGCTCTTTCTTTGCTAATTAATTTGCAAAGTGCCTGCTATGCTCTGCAGAATTTGATTCCAGTAGGTTAAAGAATACAGTCAGTCCCTTCAGGGATGAAACAGGGTTATGAATAGCTAGACCAAACTGCTTATGTTATCAACACGTTTTTTTTAAACAATAAATAAAAACCAGAAAAAATGCATTCTTTGATTATAGGGGCTATCTCCAGCACTGGCTTCATTTCAGATGCTTGATCAAATTTGACTACCTATGAGGTAGAGGAGCTCCATGAGGATGCCTACTACATATAGTCAACTCAACTTATAATGAAATACATCCATTATTCAACTTTTGGTGTCCATATCTTTTTTTTCCTCAGTCAAAGATTAGTTGAGAAAGTAATGGCAACCAAAGAACCAAGCTCCTTCATCAAAGGACTTAGCTGTGGAACCATTGATTTTTTCATTGTCTATTGCAGGTCTGCCCAGCTTGAGGTGGTTAAAAGATTTTGGTAGCAGGGAAATATGTAGGGTTGCCACTGAGTACACTCCTGTTTGTCACATGACCTGTGGCATCCAACCCTCATCAGTCTCTAGTCTAACCTGTCTGTGGAAGAAATTTATAAATCATGCAGGTCTGATCTACTGCACCAACTGCTACCTTGGAAACAGCCAAGAAGTTTAATTTTTAAGGCATGTAGAAATATCAAAAGACTGTCAACTCATGGATCAAGTGACTTCATTTCAACTCAATTCAATTCAATAAATATTTAAGCTCCTACTATGTTCAAGTCACTGGACAGATGTTGGGAATATAAAAATATTTGATCGCAAGGACTTCTTATTCTACTAGTGAATATGACAGATACAATATGATAGATGGATAGATAGATAAATAGATGAATGGATATTTAAATACAAGGTAATCTGAGAAGGAAGAAAAACAACTGATTCTTGAAGGAATCTAAATTTTTTTAAGAAATCTAGGTAAGGAAGGCATGAATGCAGATATAAGGAAGAATCTATGCAAAGGCTAATAGGAGATAAATGATGAGTTAATGCAACTAGTGAACAGTTCCATTTGGCTGGAATGTGGAGGCTATGAAAAGGAGTGATGTGAATAAATTTTGAATATCCCTCCATATACAGGCACTGGACCAGCAGCTAGGCCGAGTACTACTGATAGGACAGCATACTAGGGCTTATGGCTTAATTAAGAGTCATTAACTTCTGAACTCAACTTTCCATTCCTGACTCTATGGGCTGCCTTTGCTTCTCCACCTCTCAGAATCTCTATTTACTTTCAAAGTTCAGCTCAGGTGTCAACACTTTCATTAATATTCCTTCTCTCCCTTACTAGTGTTCTCTCCTCTCTCAGATGACTACGTGTTCACTTGTGCTAAAAACTACATACATATTATGCAATAGACTGAAATGGACTCTAAGCTGCTTGAGGAAAGGAACAGATTCTTTTCTGTTTTTAAATCCTGGCACAGGGCCCTTCACACAATACAATGCATTTAATAAATGGCTATTGAATTGAATCATGCTCTTGACTAGAGGGAGAGGAACCCTTTGAAAGACTTTTTTCAATCAAATGATTATATGAAGGAGAGGGAGAAAGCATTCATGTAGAACCTACTATTTGAGAGACACTGTGCTAAGGGCTTTTTTGTTTTTTAAAATTATCTTATTTAATCCTCATAACAACACTGGGAGGTATGTGTTTTTACTATCTTCATTTAAAAGCTATTAAGTGGCTTTCCCAGGGTTACGCAGCTAGTGAGTGTCTGAGGCTGTCTTTGAACTCAGGTGTTCCTAATACCAGGCTCAGTGCGCTACTTACTGCACCACTGGATGCCTCCGTGATTCTTTGACAAATGATAGGATAAACTGAGGGAATGAAAATAAGCACTTAAAAAAAAAGTAATGTTGCTTTAGAAATGTGGAAGAAAAATGAGAGAATCTGGTGAAGTAGGATTTTAATGGCTTTGTTTTAAAAAAAGAGATGTGTTTTTTTTTGCCTTCCCCTTTAAAGTTCAATTTCCATTCCTTTTTTTAAAAGAAAAAAGAAAGACAAAAACTGAGAACAAAAACTTAAACCATGCACATACAAAAACCAGATCTGAGATTCAGTAAGTTAACTTATGAATATTACCAGCTTTGAGTATTTCAAATTCTTTTGGCAGAATCCTAATACATGGAAGATATTCGAAGGAGTGGGAAACTCTAATCTGTAACTGCAGTTTTAAGTTCCAACTCATTTACTCCCAACTTAGTTATAGACAAATATTGTAGTCATGCTTCAGCAACTCAATCTACAAAATGGTCATGACATCAACATATGGAAGCACTGAGAGTATTAGTGAACTCCATGGAGAGCCATAGGTACAAAGAGAGCCTAAAATCAAAGTGGTAGCTATAGAACGCAGTCTAAGAAAATCTATTGAAGTAAAATTACATGAAGTATTTTAAAAATGGAAACTAAATATCAGACAGTTCTCAAGACATTTTCAATCGAGTTAGCAGAGAGACAGCCACTGGTGATTTCAACAGCACTGTAAAAATTATTCTTGATTTTCATTCTGATGCTGAAAATTAGACTTTATAAGAACCAAAAAAAAATAATGGAATTACATGAATTGGCAGCAGTAGGGCAGGAGAACTGCACTGTAAGCTAAAAATCATTGTCATGAGTAGAATACTGAATTGAAGGATGTTGACCTGGGTTCTTGTGGAGATTCTATTAAAATAACAAGAGCTCAGATAGAAATTCAGTAGATCAACATAAGAATACAAGTATTTGGGGAATACATGAATAGTATACTTTTTGTTCTTTACTTTGTCCAAGAGTTGCACATGATGTTTTTGGTCAAAAGTAGTAGACATCCTAGACAGCAATAAGGTTATTGTTTGGTAATATCAAGTATCCCGCAGACATTTCCACTGCTTCTCACTGAGCATTCATCAACACAGTTTTGTATGGTTAAATTGCATATGCTTCTATTATTTCAAATGGTACACACATACAATAAGGATTCTTTCTTAAAGCAAAGAGGGGAAAGGGGATCAAGTGACTATTTGACATTCATCCCTCTCAATGTCAAGCATCTGACACTTAGTTGGAGTGCTTCCTCCAAAGATCACAGCTTTTCCATAGCCATAGCCAGATGGAGAGGGATTAATGAGTTGCTGGGGCCAAAAATATAACGATGGTAATGATGATGTAGAGGATGACATATCACTGAGTAGCCAACTCTGTCTTTGATGATGAGCGTCCCTAAATTTAACTAGACTTCTCCTCAGGTGAAAGACATTCAGTTCACCTCTGACTCTCTACTCGAGGCCCTTCCAATTTGGTAGAACCTGCCAAACTTTTAAATGCCTTCCTCTGAACTACAACACCTCAGAGTAACCTCTACATCCCAATGAAGATTCAGAATTATATTTTGGTCAAGGTTGCAGTGAATTATTAAGTCATCTCAATATCTGAGGTGCCATTTTGTTTTCTTCCTATTGAGATTTTTAAAGAAATTAGTATTCCATTTTTAGATACACAGAATCATTGACTGAGAATTGGAGGAGGCCTGTAGGGGTCATTTGGTCTAACTGTTCACCTCATAAAGGATCTCCCTCTACAACATCCCTGACAGATGTCACCAGATGTCTGCTTGAATATTACCAGCATCAGAGAACTCAGTACTTCTCAATATAGTTCATTTCATTTTGGGGAAGCTTGTGTTTTTGGAAAGTTCTCCCTTATATTGAGTAAAGATACTTTTGCTATTACTGCTACAAGTTTTGCCTTCTGGGGATACATAAAGTACAACTAATTACTTAGTTTAATTCAATAAGCATTTATTAAGTGGGTTAGGAATTATACTAGGTGCTAGAGATACTAAGGGAAAAATCAAATAGCTCTTTTTCTTAAGGAACTTAAATTCTAAAAGGAGAATAACAAAGAAAATTAAGAGAAAAATATATACACGACAGAAGGACTCTAGCAATTGGAGGAGATGATCAGGAAAGGCTTCCAGTAAAAGGAGATACGAGTTTAGCTTTGAATGAAACTAGGGATTCTAAGAGGAAGACAAAAGTAGAGGCTACATTCCTGGCATGGGAGATAGCCTTGCAAAGGCACGGAGGTCAGACGTGAAATGTTAGGTACAGGAAACAGAAAACAGACCATATACAACGTGGGAAGGAGAATGCTTGAAGCCAATAAAGGACTTTATAAGCCAAAACAGATGACTTTTCATTTTATCCTAGAGGAAAGAAGAAAGTAATGGAGTTTCTTGAACAAGGAAGTGACCTTGTCAGATCTGTGCTCTAGGAATATCAATTGGGTAGTTATGTGAAGAATAGACTGGACTCTTCCTCATGATGGCTATTCAAATAATCCTCAAGAGTTGGCACGTTTTACCTCATTAAAATTCTATTTGGATGCCTTATAGTGTCATGGAAGTGACTTTGTTCCTCAGAAACTATGCCAGTGGAGGGCAAGTACTCACATAAGTAGAATTTTCTTTCTAGGGCCAGCCTAGCAAAGATCTGAGAATCTCATTGCAAAAAGTTTTATTATAAGATTATGGATTTTTGTTGTTCTTATGTTTTGCCACAGCAACCTAAGAAATGGAAAAAACACATAAAAGCGTCCCCAGTTCTGTGCTACCCTCCACGATGACAGTGATGATGACACAATCCTTACAACACTATATAAATTAAGTAAACAGTTAATACACTCAGTGTGTTCTTTGTGAAATGACCAACAGTTGATGTACTTAGGAGAAAACGGAACTATGTCCATAAAATGAAGAAGTTAGGAGTAAATATATAACGGTAGGCAGGGTAAGCACTGAATAGCATCATAAAAGAAAGGCAAAAAATAACCATTTCATAAAAGTCAGATAATTATGGGTTGCAAACAAAGCAGTCATTTCAGAATCAGTTATCTGTGGAAACTATAGAATTTAGAGCTATAAGGGACCTTCAGCTCACTGAATCCACCACCCTCATTTAGCAGATGAGAAAACTAAGGACCAGAGAGGATAAGCGACTTAGTCCAAGGTAAGAGTGGTTATATTTTCTGCTCTGCTCTACCCTCCAAAGTGGACCACTAGATGACCAGGTATCCTAATCACCTCAGCCATTTTTCACCCACCAACCCCATTTCTTTTCTACTTATTCATCTGAGAACTATAATGAAAGCATTATGGCCACTGTCTCTGGAAAAGCTATGGAAATAGACTGTTCTACTCAACATCTCTAGCTACTACCCCACTATACATGCTGTCTCTCCCCATTAGAAGGTAAGCTTCTAGAAGGCAGGACTAGACATATTGCTTTTGTATTTGTATTCTTAGTGTTCAGTAGATAATAAGTGTATAATAAGTATTCTTTATACATTCATTCGTATCACTGATTGGTAAGACCTAAGGTCAAAAAAGTGCTAAATTTGACATAAAAAGATGATAATAAACTGTATGGAATTATAGCAGCTTTGACCTGAACTGTTTAAAACAAGTTGTCACCTCTGAAAAAATGGGAAATGAGCAAAAATAATGACACTTACTCTGAATATCACCATGTCTTAGAAAAGTTTAATTGATGCAAAATAGTTGCCACAACAAGGAGGCTGAAAGAGCCCAGAAACTGACTCAGCCAGCAAATACAATCTCCTTGCCAAGTGGAGAGACATGGCAGCCAAGGTAAACACAGATTTAGGACAAAAATTCATTTGAAAAACATCACAGAGAAGGATAACAACAGCATCTCGCATTTACAGTGCACTTTGAGGTTTCCAAAATGTTCTTCTCATAACAACCCTGTGAGGTAGTCCAAGATAGCATTGCTTCTGTCTTGTAGATGAGGGAACAGATTCCAAGAGGGTTATTTCCTCATGACCACATAGTTAGTAAATATCTGAAACAAGACTCGCCCCCGGGCCTCCAAATTACAAGTTCAATGTTGTTTCTACTCTATTGTGCTTAAAGTTTACTAAGTCACCCAGATCATTTTCAGTGCACTATCACGTAGCCACATACCCCCTATCTCTCACTTGGTTGCTATACTGATTCCCTCAAGATGTTAAAATAACTTTAAAAAACGGCTAGAAGAAAGCCTCCAATAGATTGGGTGGATCTATTATAGATTATGGAAAGACAGTATAGGAAGGCATGGAAAATTTTTCATCTGCACCCACACCACTGGGAACATAGTTTTAACGATGGAAATTCTCAGAGGTCATCTTGTCCAACCCTTTTATTTTGCATATATGGAAACTAAGGTCCATAGAGGGTTAATTACCTACAGAAAGTCAGGAAGTGATAAGCATATGATTTGAACCCAGGTTCTCTAAATCTACAGCCAGTGAACTTTCCATTTACTATGCTATATTTCCCACCTCCCAATGAAGTTAATTATCACGTGCTCTTTAAGTGTTCTCTTTTCTAGTCTAAAAATTCTTAGTTCCTTCAGACATTCTTCAGGCAACTTTATCAACATCTTGGTTATCCTTCTCTACATATATTTCATTTTGCCAATATCCTTCTTAAGATATGTGCCAAGAATGGAACATTATATTCATGAAGTTGTTTAATCAGAGAATAGTGTGGTGGGACTATTAACTCTTCCTCTGGGTTCCATGTTTTTATTTAAACCTAAGATTAAATTAAGATCACTGGCAACAATGTTATAGTCAAGTTCAATAATTCAGTTCCACAAATAATGAAGTACCTACCTTATATAAGGCTGGAATGTTAGGTACAAGGGACACAAAGATGAAAAATAACACATTCTTCCCTTAATATACTTAAAATTTCGTGGGGGAATGGGGAAAAGGATATGATAAATATAGAAATAATTATGATATTAGGTAGAATGTGATAGATATGAAGGAGAAAGAGGCAAAGTACTATCAAATTCAAAGATAGATCACTTCCACCTGTGGGTCTCAAGAAAGGGTTTATGAAAGCATTTGACTTCTTTCTGGAAAGAAGGGGAGGTGAGAGAAAGAAGGGAAAATAATCGATTAAGAATTTATATAGTGCATATTGTATGCCAAGCATCACATTAGGTGGTTTTTTTTTTTTTTACAAATATCTCTTTTGAAGTGACTCCAATAAAAGAAGATGGGGAGATCTATTTCAGCCCTGGGAAACAGTTTAAGTAAAGACACTAAAAGGTAACCCAATCTGGGCCAGAACATATATGAAGGAGAATTAGTATGATATAAAACTGGACAAGTAACTTTGAATGCCAGGGACAAGGATCAGAGTTTTGGTAGGCAATGGGAAACCCAACGGGGAATATAGGACTAGGGTTCTGGAGAGAGGTTAGGTCTGAAAAATCTTGTAGAGGCATCAAATGAAGCTGTGGGAGTGGATGTGATCGCTAATGGAAAAAACTATAGAGAATAAAGACTCAACATAAGCCTAGGGAATATTCATGTTTAAGGGGAGAGAGAAAAATGAACAATCAGCAAAGGAAGGAGAGAAGGAAGAGGCAGAGGGTTAGAAAAAGAACCATGAGAACACATTGTCATGGAAGTCAAGAAGAAGAATGAGGTGGTCCACGATGTAAAATGCAAAAGACAGGTCAGGAAGGATGGATTTGGTAATAAGGAAGTAACAGACCTAGAATAGAGTTGCTTTGTTAGAGTGATAGGGTGAAAACCAACAGCAAAGGATTGAGAAGGATATACGTTGATACTGTTTACTCACAATTAACTAAAAACCAAAATATTTTGAAATGAACTACAAAGTTTCCCCTGTTTTGGACTGGTGACTTTAAAAAAAATCCCTACGTGTAGGATTTCACACTTATCTATACAAAATTTAATTCTGGTAATATTCTGCTCTATTGAGCCTTTTTTTTTTTTTAATCCTGATTCGACCATCCAAGAAATGAACTCTCCTGACCTGCTAACAGTGACTGGTAAAGTATTGAACAGGACTAGATCAAGAACAAGGAGGTCCTCTACAGAATTCCTTTAAGACTGACAGTCAACAATTTTACATCTTTTCCATAAAGATATCTGAGGGAAGCTAGACCTATTCTAGAGTCTTCTAGGACCCACACTGTACTACTTAGCAGAAAAACTTGGGTTTGTGAGTTTCTAAGAATCTTAATGAGAACAATCGGAAAGGAATTATGCAAAAGGGAATTAAACTCAATCCTCTTCACTAGATGTTATTACCACTGAGGAAAAATGAGAGAAGAGCCTTCAGAAATTGAATTGTGGGGTGGACAAAAGAGCATTGAAAGATTTCTGGGAAGAGACTGATAGTACAATGTTTTTATAATTCTTAGGAAGAAAAAGAGTTAATCAGGAGGTGATGTTTTTGCTTTTCTTTCCTATCAGAAACTTACTTTCATTCATAGGTCTCAACCATTTTGTGACTCCAGCTATCATGCTATTATTTTCAGTGTTGCTGTACTAGAATTGTCATGTTAACCTGTGACCTAACGTCATTAAAGACTTCATTCTAATTGACTGCATTCAAGATGAAATATGTACAGTATCACTTTATCGGCTGATCAGATAGGTCAAATGAATTGGTTGAAGGACGCAATTGGGGGTCCGTTAGGAGAACTCATTCACAAAGGTGTAGAAGGGCAGAGGGCTCAGGATCTGGCACCAAATGGAAAGGACCGGGGGAAAGTGTCTAATGAATATAAAGGACAATCCAGGATGCCAGAAAAAAATGTACAAAGACAAGAAACTGATTAATGACTTCCTTCCCAAATAGACAGAAGACCAAGAGCATGTCCAGAGGGCGTATAGAAATGAGAAATTAAGACTCTTTCCCTTAGAAGAAAGTCTTAAGTCCCCTAAGACGGTACAGAAAAGCTGTACACAAGGATAAAGAGGGATAGCCTGGGCAAAATAGGGGCAGTGGGTTCTCGTTTGGGGTTTTAAGACCACAGATATTTTGGTCAAAAATTAGGTAACAGAGTTGCAAACATCATGAAAGATTTTTGTCAAATAACTTGCCTGAGATACATTGTGACTATAGCATGTTCCTGATCTACACTACTAAAAAAAGGAAATGAGGATTGTTTGGAATAGCCTACTTTTAATGAACTTATGCTGGCACCTAGTGATCACCATTTTCCTTCCTAAGTGTGCACAAATCATCTATTTAATGAGCTGCTCCAGAACTTTTTCTGAAATCAAAACTAGATCATAGATTCAGAGTTGCGTTGGACCCTAGTGATGACCTAATCCAACCCCCTCATTATACAGATGAGAAAACTGAGATTAAGTAGCTTACTCAAGATCACAAAAGGAACAAAGACTCAAGCAATGGTTCCTTAGTTCCAAATCTAGAGTTCTTTTCTTTGTACCACAAGACTCCCATCAAACTCAACGATATATAGGTTACATAATTTACTTTTTCTTCTTCTTGGAAAATTAGGAAAACATATTCCTCTCTCCTATCTCCTGGCATCTCTCTTTTTTCTCTATGATTCCTTAAAGATTGCCAGCAATACTTTTTTTTGTTAAAGGGATAACACAAGCAGCTCTAGAGAAATCTGTGTCCCAGGAGGTTGCTGTAGCTACGCCAACCAGCCCTGGCTCAGTACATTCAGTACACGCCATCTCAGCAAGGAGTGACTTTCAACTCTAGAGCTACACAGCAAAGAGATTCAGATGGTAGAAATGCAGAAAGATCTCCAGGGGAGTTTCTAAGATTCAAGATGAATAAATGTGATTGCATTTGCAGATTCTATCAGTACCCTGAGATGCAATCCATCTGGTCTTAGAGACCTGAACCCATTTAAATCAGGTAGCTAATTTATTACTTTCATTTCACTCTTCCCCTTAACCATATCCATAACAAATGAAGAGCATTCTGTTTGATAAAGAAGGATTATGGACTTGAACTGGGGATTGCATTGGTATAGGGAATGTTTCAGGATTCAGCATTTTCTCTACCACTTACAGTCATAGAGTGATCTGGAGCAATGAGAGGTTAAAACATTGGCAAAATGTCATATGGCCAAAAGAAGCAGTACTTGAACCCCGGTCTTTTTGGCTTATGAAGCCGAAAGGGATTCTGCTCTTATTTTGATAAAGAAAAAGGTAAAATAGTACTGAGTACTGTAGCTCTGATCTGTCTCTTTGAGTTAACATTTTATGTTGTTAAGTAACATTTTATATTTTATCATACCATTTTCCCTAAGCAATGGGACTATCCCCTCCTCCTTTCTTTTCTTCTTGCACTGAATGTACCTTCAAAGTGCTCCTTTATTGTCCTTAGTTTGATCACAAGGCTCAGTTTATTCTGGGCTTGAACCACTGTGACCCTATTTTCACCAGAATGGAACACTAATTTTTCATTTGCCCTTCTTTTCCATCTTTCCTACATACTCTTTTAAAACATGAGCTCTTCAGAGAGCTCCCAGAACAGCTCCTTCCCACTTAACAAGCCTCTCTTCTTCCTCATCCAGGTCAGTTGTGATTGTATTGTCAGAGTTTCATCCTTGAGAGCTTCCTGAGACATTTTCCTTCTTATAATCTCCAAACCTGAAATAATACCTGTCTTTTCTCTCACTGTTTTCAAATCTGATTTCCTAGTGCCTCTGGCTGTGATTCTCAGACTTGGTTTTCTTTGGTTTTCCTCATGGCACACTATTCTTTGCTAGGAGAAAATGTGGACAAGATGAACATTTAAACTGAACACAAAAAAGGGTTGTAAGCAGGGGACCCTTCACACCTATTTGTTAACCTGATTTTCAGATTCTTTTGCCTCTTTCCCCTTCCCTACCAACTCAGCTTCCATTTTCTTTACTTTCTCAGGGTTTGCAATGGAGGACACAGCTTTGTGCCTTTTGGCAGAGGCTTTCCTGACACCAAGTCTGGAAGAAATAGGCTGGGGTTGGAGGTGGAGTGTATGTGGAAATCCCTGGGGTGCAGGAAAGGGAAATAGAGGAGAAGGCAGATGACACTTCAGTATTGATAAATGTTTGCTACCTCTTGCAGTTCAGAAGAGAATTTTTTCTTTCAGCTCTGATGGTTGATAATATTAATTGCAAGCTTAAAATGAGCTAATTTTGTTTGGTGGAGGTCAAAGCTGTTAATTTAGAATTTATGAAGTTTTAAATGGATATGTGGACAGAAAATTTTCAGGACACACCTTTTGCCTAATTCAATAAGAGTACTCCCTTCTTTCACTATTATGAACTTGGTCAATTTCTCCCAAGGCTTCTTTTGACTTAAATTCACCAAAACATTCCTCCTTGGGCAGACATGTCCAGATTACTTTGTCTGCCTTTTCTGAAATGGAGTGTTAACATGGTAAGTCAAATATTTATCCAACGTGCTGCTTTTAGCAGTACAAAACTTCCAACAGATTTCAAGACAGTCAAAGTTCTCCAATCCCACTTTATTGCTTTAGTTTTCATGTTGTGATGTATAGATGTAAGAAAATATCTTTTATATTCTCCATCTATCCAGCCTCCTTACAGAGTTTCGTCTTTATTTCTGCCTCCTTTTGTCTCCAATCCTTAAAATGTTTTGTCTGGTGAATTTCCATTTAATCATTTATCTTCTTGACAAACAATGCTTCCTTGTACTTCCTAATGTTTCCTTCAAACATCATGTATCCACAATCCAATTGCTAGTAATATCCAGAATAAAGTGACTGTCAATAGCTTTTTTCAGCCTCACTTTCCCCTGTTTCAAGGATCCTCCAGAGATCTCTGAGAGGTAGAAATGGACCAGGTGATTCCTTTCCACTCTTATGATGCTCTGACTTGAATTACTTTAAGGCCCTGATAAACTCCAAGAAAGAACTTAGCAATATTAAAAGAGATACATCTGGAAAACTTTATTCCATGTCCCAGCTCTTCTTCCCTACTCACATTAGCTATCACTCCACATCTTTCTTATAACTAAATTGATAGATAAATGACATAAGGATCTCTCTATGGATATGAAGTTGGACATTTCAAAATTAAATATATGTAAATTGTTTATAATCTCTCAAGGTCTATAAGTTTATTTTTAGGGAGTTTTAAAATAAGGCAATACGATCTCAGAAGAATCAGAATTGTAAGTGACCCAAAGGAAAGAAGGAAACATTTATTAAGCACCTTTTATGTGCCACACATTGTGCAAAGTGTTTAATAAATTTTTCCTCATTTGATCCTCCCAACAACTATGTGAGTCTGGTGTTCCTATTATCTTCTTTTTATGGTACAGGAAACTAAGGCAAGCAGTTGTTAAGTGACTTGTTCAGGGTTCCACAACTAGTTTCTTATTTGAATTTGGGTCTTCCTGACTCCAAGCCCATTGCTCTATGCATCGATCCACCCACCTACCTCAGAGGGCAACTGAGAGACACAGAGAAGGTTTGAGTCGTCATAATGTTCATGCAAGAAGCAACATAAAAGACATCATCAAAGGCCTGTAATAACAGGAAAAGAAAGCAGAAGACAGGTCCTATAGTAGAGTAAGGAATAAGGGCACACTTTCCTACAAAGCATGAAAAGAACTTCAGTTTTCTCTGGTGTTGGCACAGAGCACTTGGACTGGATCAGAACATCATAGGACTAGAAGTGGAGCAGACATGAGAGGTCATCTGATCCACCTCCCTTGTTTGACAGGTGAAAAAACTAAGGCCAAGGGAGCTTAAGTAACTTGTCCAAGAAATAAATATTAGAAGCAGGATTTTAATTCATCCTTTGACTCTACAGCCAATTCTCTTTTTATTGTACCTATAGGTCACTTGTAGGAGATCACTTATGGGAGGACATAGACAAGAACTACATAAAATTAAGAAGGCATCATTGGGCCTTGATGTGAGCTAAAGGAGTGCCTGTGCCTTGGATATCAAATATCCACTGAATAATTTAAATATTGTTTTAATTTTTAAAAACTTTAAATATTAAGAAAAAAACTCTTATAAAAGGCGTTATTCAGTTTTTTCTGTTGTGTTCTACTTTTTGTGATCTTTTTTGGGGTTTTCTTAGAAAAGATACTGGAATGGTTTGCCATTTCTTTCTCCAGCTCATTTTACAGATAAGGAAACTGAGGCAGACAGGGTTAAGTAACTTGCCAAGGATCACACAGCTAGTAAGTGTGTGAGGCCAGATTTGAACTCAGGAAAAGAAGTACTCCTGACTCCAAACCTGACACTCTTATCTACTGTGCCCATCTCATACATGGTAGACTCTTGGTAAATATTTGTGGAATGAATTAATGAAATCAAATGAAATTTCTAATTTTCTCTATCTGAGCCATTTTCTGTATGATAAAAGTCTTTGTCAATGACAAAGCAGATAATCAATAATAAAAAGCTTCTCTAATTTCTAAAAAATGTGTTTTAGGGTGACTAGATAGCATATATACTAATTAAACATTTTTTAAAAATTTAAATGTTTTTTTATAAAAATATTGCCTTAATTGGATGTTCTTCTCTCCAGACAATAAAAACTGGAGACATTGTAATGAACAACAAATTCATTATGAACATAATGGGTAAATAAAAACAAATCAAACTGGATAAAATAAAAAAAACCACCTCTCTCCAGTACCCATAGCGTCTCATTATATATCTATGTATAGAAACCTAATTAAATTTGCCAAGGGTTAAAATAGAGGGTGTATGGCAGTAAATTCAGCAGGAGCGTCTGGAGGTCTCAGTCAGCATGATTGTAACCATCAATCATTCTGGTCAGCTGACAGTACTGCCATGTTTTCTGCATTCTGGCATGTGGTTTCGCCGCCAGCAGTCATGGAATCTCTATCTAGGGTCAGGGACTACCTTTCCTTCCAACAGCTGAGACAAGCAACATAATTCACAAAGCTGCATTGCTTCCTCAAGAGTTTACCAGCTTTTTATCAAAGTGTATCAACTCTGTCATCTTTGACCCTCCTCTCCATCACCCCTCTTCTTCCCCCTACCAAATTAACTTACTAGAGCTTCACTTTCTTTCCCCCCACCTCTTGCTCTGTCCTGTGCTACTACTTAATCCATTTTCCATACCAGCTTTCCTAACTATTCTCTTTCTTCTCTTCTACAGCTAATAGCCTTGTATCCTCTAGTAATAAGTATCCTCACTTCTAAATATTCAACTTCTCATATCTGTGGATGTCTGGTTCTGGCAGGATAACAAAGATTAAGAAAAGATCTATTTTCTTCAATGTTTTGATAATCATAAATTTAAAAAAGTTTTAATCTTTGATTTGATTTTCAATTAATAAACACTTATTTTCTCTTCCTCCAGGATCCCACTCTCAATTTAAAAAAAAGAAAAAAGAAAATGTTTGTAACAAATATGCTTAGCCAAGGAAAGTAAATTGACACACTATTCATGTCCAGAAATTTTCATACACGTTAGACTATGTTTTGCAAGGCTGCATGTACTTTCCTCAGCAAGAGATGTAAATGTTTTGGTTTTAAGGTGGACATGATCCATGAGATTGGTCAAACGGCAATTTTTTTCCCCTTAAATATCCTAACATAAAACTTCTAATTTCTTATCAAAATAATATCACTTAGTGGTTTTCCAACTAGCTACTCTTTAATTTCCTGATATTCTATATTGGCAAAAAAAAAAAAGTACTCACCCTGGGGTGGGTGAGATATCAGAACCCCTAGAAGTCTTCCTGCCTTAAGGGGCTATCTGTTGGCTTTTGCATTCCAGAAAACTCCCACCATAAGGGGCGCTAACTAGAGTTAAGTCAAGATCTATAGCTAACAGGAGACAGGATGTAATTTTTTTTTAATTGAGGGAGTGGGAGAGGGAAAGATTGAAAGACTGTAGAAAAAAAAGAAAACAATTCAAGAGGAACCAGTGAAATAGGGTGGACTCCAATGTGGTACCTCCAAGGGGTACCAACCAAATTCCAGAAAGAGAGATCTCAGAGCCTGGGAATAAAGATATCATAGGTGGAAAGGGTAAGTTTGCTTATTTAACATTGGTCAACTTTTTGGTAAGGTTATGAGAAATATAACCCTCTCAGTCCAAGGTAGGGACTGAGAGAAAATGGAAATTTATTTTTACTCACAAGACCTATTCATTAAAATTTCCACTCCTACTTCTCTAACAATAATAGTTCAAGTCTTCATTACATTTCTCCTGGACTACTGAACAACCTAATAACTCGTCTAAATGCTTCCAATCTTTCCTCTCTATAGTTCATCCTTCACATAGCTGCCAAAACAACGTTCCTAAGACACAGACCTGACCACTTCATTCCCTACTTAAAAACCTTCAGTGAGTTCATATTTATGACATTTAGGATAAAATATAAACAAACCCCTTATGCCTTAACTAGGGTGTGTGTGTGTGTGTGTGTGTGTGTGTGTGTGTGTGTGTGTGTGTGAGTACGTGCACAGATACATGTATAATATATAACAACATTTCAGACCCTTCTCTCTGACTCCATTCATTTTCCAGTGTTATAGTATTTCCCTTCATGTATGCTTCTTCTTCCATGAATTTGCATGAGCCATCCAGCATAGTTTTAATGCATTCTTTCCTCATCTTTCTCTCTTAAGGCTTAGCTTATGAAGTATCACCTCTCTAAAGTGTGTCCTCATCTCCCTGCCTCTTACTTCTTTCTCACTCCTCGAATTCTCATATCGCTATATCTGTGTATGTTACACAGAAGCAGCCAACTCATAGCCTACAGGCCCAAGTACCAGCAAACTCTGGAGTGATGCCTGGACCAGATTAAAATATACCTGGAAGGTGTTTAACAAAATAAATAAAAATAGAGTAAAACACAGATAATGTTAGTTTGTAGTTTTCTAGGTCAATATGCAGCCCATAGGCATGCATTTCTACTTAACTTTGACACTACTGCAGAATGGACATTTCTTGAGAACAGACTGCTTAGCTTTTATCTTTGTATCCCCCTATAACAAGAATGCTTTACCCACAGTATGTGCATAATAAATGTTAAATTAAACTGAAGAAAAATAAAGGTCTTCTCAAGCTGCTTTATATATCTCCTAAGCCAAATGTTCCCCCTAACTATTCAGCAGCCATTTTCATCCTTAATTTTATTGTACTGTTTAAATAACTCTTTGTAACAAAAACTTTAGAGTTTCTCTTTGCCCTCTGAACTCTTGCCCTCAAGTCTCCAAGATGCATATTACCTTTGGCTTTTACCTTCTCATGCTTATAAAAAATTATAAAGTGTTTTAAAAAAGAAAATCCCACATAAGATATTAAATTTAGAGGTGCTTTGTTATAATACAGTTTTTATCATGACTTTACCATTTTAGTTACCATGGATATGAGATTTTTAAAAAAATATGCCAAGTCAAACCATGCTCTTTAGGAAAGAGCTAGCTGAGAAATGTCATGGTAAATCATATTGTTAACCTATGAGCTAATAATACGTTATTTTCTGAATCGATGCTTTGTATGGAGTTGGCATTTAATGATGAATAACATGAATGAAGAATGAATGAATGACAAATTTTGAGATGATTCCAACTTAACCTTTGCAGAAAGAGGAAGCCTCTTAAATTTCGGGCAAATTTGTTTTCTAAAGTAGCACTTTAGCCATCTGCATAACTTAGTGATGTTTTCTTTTTAAAAGTTATTCTTTTATTAGTAAGACAGGGGTCTTGTCATTACTCTAAAGGTTAAAGAAATTTTTTTTAATTTTAGGCACAAAATACGTTTTACCCTCTTGTGTTTTACCCTCACTAATCACACCCCTAAAAGATTTTTTTAATAAATTTCCATACTTATTAAAAGTTTTAAAACAAATCTTTAGTATGAGTCATGCTTTTTGTATAAAAATTCCACCAAATGGTCATCAATGCAGAGTATTCAAACAATATTTGTACCATAAAAACATGAAACTTATGTTAAATTCATTCTTGAATTGTTTAAAAAAGCATTGCCTATGCTTAGCACTATAACTTAGATTCTAACTCAGGTCTCCACAGAAGAGCAATTTCTTCTTTCTACAAGGTATAAAGTTCCATTGTGTTCAAAAAGTTAAAAAAATTAATATATTCAGTATATTGAGAATTAAACAATTGTGTGGGCTGGCATCACTGATTCCAAGTCCTATCTTCACAACATATGATCATTCCCTTTGGGACATTGTAAAAATTTCTCAACTTCACCCAACAAATTCTAAGAAACTGAAATAGCCTTCAGAAACTTTTATGTTATTCAGACTTGAATAGAAAAATATATAAAACCATGGATATGAATAAGTCAAGTACAGACAACAGAGGGCAAGATAGAGAGATATAATGGAATTACACTGATGAGAAGCTCATATTCATCATACACATCATCATGCATACACACATCAGAATATATGGTACAAAAGTAGAATCACAGAATAAGTGAATATTAGAAGGAATTCCAATAGGTTCCTAGGTATGCTCCTACCTGAACAAGAATGCCTTCTGTAATAGCTCCAATGCTTAAGAAGCTTTTCCTTGCATCCAACTTATATATGCTTCTCTTCCTTCTACATTGTCCTCTAGAGCCAAGCAAAGTCCAAACCTTCTTTATGGAACAGCTCTTCAAATATTTGAAGAAATTTATCATGGTCTCTTAAAGTCCTCTCCTTTACAGGCTGAACATTCCTAGTCCCTCCACAACCAATCTGCACACATGTCATCATCTCAAAGGCTCTCACCATCCTATTTACCCTTCTTTTAGTGAACCTCCAGCTAATCAATGTCTTTGCATCCGCAACTACTCACAAAACCCTAGCTGTTGTCTGAGCAGAGCAGAGAGTACAGCAGCACTGTCATATCCCTGGTCCTGGACACTATACCTCTCTTAATCCAGTCCCAGATCACATTTGGTTTTGTTTAAAGTAAGTTTTTATTCATGTCTTCTGTTTCTTATATCGCTGTAGTTATCCCTAATATTCTCTCAGAGGACAATCTCATATAACAAACAGCATTTTTTTCAACCCTTAAATCCATTGAAAAAGTTTGAAAACGTGTAATGATTAATATCACCCATCTCCACCAAGAGGTGGTTTACAGGTGTCTCCTCACAGCTCTTCATTCAAGTCCTGTTTGAGCTTTATCATTTTGTCATATTCACTTTTGACTTTTTGATGTGTACTTGTTCATCTCATTTGCATTGTTGTAATTACTGTGTACATTGCTTTCATGGCTCTTCTTACTTCACTCTGCATCAGTTCACGGAGATCTTTCCATGCTTCTCTACTCAGTATATAATGTTTTTGGCTTTTTTTGTATCGAGTAATATTCCATTACATTCATGTGCCATAATTTGCATTATTTTGTTCCCAATTCTTAACTATCACAGAAAGTAAGTGTATGTTTAGAGTAGATGGGGGCTTTCTTCCTTCTGATAGCTTCCTTGGGGTATAAGTCCAGTGAAGGAGTCTCTGGTTCAAAGAATATGGACATTTTACTTTATTTGTATGATTTAAAATTGCTTTCTGAAATGTTTGCTCCATTTCACAGCTCTACCAAAAGCATATATTAATGTGCCTATTCTTCCACAACCTCTCTAAAATTAACTATTGCCATTTTTTGTCATTTTTGCAAATTCAGAGTGCTTGAGGGAAGATAGTATTATTTTAATATCACACAAATAAAGATAGATCTAAACAAATGGAGAAATATTACTTGCTCATGGCTCATGAGCTCACAGGTAGGTTGAGTCAATATAATAAAAATGTCAATTCTACATAATTTATTTATTCAATGCCATCAAATTACTAAAGAATTATTTAATAGAGCCAGAAAAATAATAAAATTTATCTGGAAAAAAGGCCAAGAATATCAAGGAAATCAATGAAAAAAAATTTGAAGGAAGGTAATCTAGCACTATCAGATTTCAAATTATATTGCAAAGTGGTAATCATTAAAACAATCTGGTACCGGATAAGAAAAATAAAGTGGTGGCTGAGCAGAATGAATTATGTGCACAATACACAGTAGTTAATGATCACAGCAATAAAATGTTTGAGAAACTCAAAAGATCTAAGCTTTGGGGGTAAGAACTCACCATTTGACAAAAATTATTGGGAAAACTAAAAAGCAGTCTGGCAGAATCTAGGCATAGAGAAGCATCACACACCACATACCACAATAAGGACAAAATGGATAAATTATTTAGACATAAAGGGTGATATCGTAAGTAAATTAGGGGAGCATGGAAAAAATAACTGTCAGTTCTTTGGATAATAGAAAAACTTATGACCAGAAAAGAGACAGAGAGGAATACTGGAAGTTAAATATATATTTTGATCACTTGTGAAATTAAAAGGCTTTTACATAAATAAGAGTAATGCAGTTAAAATTATAGGGAAACAGGAAATTGGGCGGGGGGAGGAATCTATAGCAAGTTTCTCTGGTAAAGGCCTCATTTCTCAAATATATAGGGAATCAAATCAAATGTATAAAAATAAGAGCCATTCTCCAGGTGACAAGTGGTCAAAGGATATGAACAGGAAATTTTCAAAAGAAAAAATTAAACCTACTGTCATGTGTGAAATTTAACAAAAAGGTAAACTGAGATACATTTCTCTGAGCAAGTGTAATGGCAAGTAGGATCTTTTGCAGCTTTTGTTTTGGTATAATCAAGAAATATTAAGCCTTTATTTGAATATGACTAAAGATTATCTTTCCCACATATTGTCTAGCCTGGAAAGATTTGTAATAAGGTTCATGCCTTTTGTTAATGAGGCACTGGTTCTCAAGGGATGCGATTCCCTCTGGTTCTACAAGTGTGTAAAGACTCTGAGGGTGAGGTTTTACTTTGGGGCTTAGGTTTTGAAATAAAGTTTGAGTGCCAGAGGAGGACTCTGAGAAGCTCTAAGAACCCTTTCTGGTATAGTCAGACAGTTGTACCTTTCTGTTGAATTATGGTCAGTCAGAAGAACTCATGTCTGCTGATTACTTTGGGGCTTAATGACTGGAAGTGGTTTTTTGGGTTATAAAACTAGAAATACTTTTTGAATACTAGGTCTTATCTTAAAGATATCAAAGATATCTTTATCTTTATCAAAGATAAAGATATCTTTATCTTTATCAAAGAAAAGAGAAAAGAATCTATCTGTACAAAAATGTTTATAGTAGTTCTTTTTTAGTGGCAAAGAATTGGAAATCAAGAGAATGCTCATCAGTTGAGGAATGGCTGAATAACTTGTGGTACCACTGTGCTATAAGAAATGATGGGTAGGATGGTTTCAGAAAAATCTGGGAAGACTTACATGAACTCATGCAAACTGAAGTGAGCCGAACCAGGAGAACAGTGTCCTTAGTAATAGCAATGTTCTAAAGATGATTAACTGTGAAAGACTTGGCCACTTTGATCAAGATAACAATTCAAGACAATTCTGAAGGACTTATGATGGAAAATGTTATCTATCTCCAGAGAAAACAGATGAGCTCTCAATAGAAATTGAAGCTTTTTTTTTTCTTTTAGTCTGTGTTTACTTTCACAACATGGCTAATATGGAAAAATATTTAATTGGAAAATAAGCAAAAAATATGGAAATGTAATAAAAATAAGTGTTAATATGTGGTTTTCTTAGTAAATTTCTATTCTCAGGGATCTTTATGTACAATTCAATGAGCTTCAGTGAAACCACTGATTTACATGGTAGGAAAAAGTTAAAATAAGAAAGAAATTAAGGAAAACTGTAGAAAAAAAGTAACACATTATATCCAAAAGAAATATTTTGTCATTAATACTTTCATTTCTTCTAAGGATCACTTTGTAATGGTAATCTAAGTGGGAAGAGCTTGCCCATTCATTAATAGACCCAGGTGACCTGCCTGGATCACATGGAAGCCTGAGTCACATGGAACCAGAAGGCGTAGAACAGGAAATGTGGAATAGGAAGAGGCAAAGCTAGAGCTGAACTGAGAGAAAGTTAGTCATGAGAGCAATCAGAGCTGGGAAGGATGCAGGCAGTTGGCTAGTGTGAGTGAGAGAACTTGTATGTGATTTGTTTAATGGATCTGGTTTGTGGGAAGCCTAGCAGAGGGAAGGCTTGGGGCTGGTGTTGCCTTCTGCATTGTTATTATGTATAGTACTTTGTTACTATGTTGCATTTGGCTTTCTGGTTTCTGAATAAATGTATTGGTTCTGCCTTCCATGTGGAGAATTTGTGGTATTTCATGATGCTGGTGTATTCATGCTACACACTTAAACAGTGTGGTACAGTGTAAATAACACTGGATTTGGATTAAGAGGATAAGGGCTCATCTTCTATCACTATCACTTGCTACTCCTGTGACCTCTGGAAAGTCATATAACCTCTGTAGGCTTCATTTTCCTCTGCTACAAAACACAAAGTTCAGACTAGACAGCCTTTAAATTCCCTTTCGACTCTATAATCTATGAATATATTTTGTGGTTCCATTGGTCAACATAATTTCTTTAGCTCACTCATTGGAGGGCATCTCTTATTCTGATTTCCTATAAAGATCTAATGAGTAGCCAAGCAAATGGAGTTAGCTTTTTTTTTTCAAACCACCAAACCCACTATCTACCAAGAACACATTCTAATTACTTGAGACAGAACACATCATACTACAACCTCTTTCTCCCTGGAATGAAAAACATTTGTCCCAGTTAGACAGGATAAAGTATTGAACCCCTCCTTTTGGATAACCTCCATGCAAGGGTCAACCTTAGAATTAAAAGGAAGTGAGAAAGACTGTAAATCAGAACCTCTAGAAATTAACCACTGTCCAGTGATAGAACAGAAAGTCTTGCATGTTAAATATAGCGTAGGGATGGAAGTTGATTGAATCAATCACCTGTACTTAGTAATGTAAATACTATCTCCTTGTTGGTTACCTTCATTATCTGAGAATACTTCTAAGGAATCAATCAAAGTCATCAAACTAGGTGTGAAAAATTTCTTGAAATGAAATTACATATGCAGGAAATAATCGCTGAAAAGATTTAATCAAGACCTGTGGGTCATGGATAAAGGTAAGGCAGTTCAGAATTCACACATTCTGGTGTTTGGCCAGTCAATTTGCTGTTGTTCAGTTTTGTCTGACTCTTTGTGATCCCATCTGAGACTTTCTTAGTGGTTTTCCATTTCCTTCTCCAGGGCATTGTACAGAGGTGGAAACTGAAGCAGAGTCAAGTAACTTGCCCAGGGTCACACAACTAGTGTCTGAGGCCAGGCCAGATTGGACCTCAAGAAGATAAGTCTTCCTGACTTCAAGCCCAGCATTCTATCCACCGTGCCACTTAGTTTAAAGGATAAAATCTTTACTTATCAACTCATTTAAAACAACAGCATTAAATCCATTATATGTTAACATAAATAACATTTTATGAATAAAAAAAATAGCTGTTTTTTCCAAAACCAAAACAAAGTTTAGTGAGAAGAATGACAGTCCTATTGAGGAGAAAGTAGTCCAGCCAAGGCCCTGAAAGGAAAGGACGCAGGGATGCAGAACTTCTCTCTCCTCCTCCTTGGCCCCGACCAGAGGATGACCTTCTAAATTTCAAAAGGCCTGAAGATGTTAGGCTTCCATGAGCAACTTATCTGTTTCTCCAGAACAAGAGATGTGTCAAAATAGATACACTGAGCAACGTCAGATTTGAGACTTTAAAAGGAGTTCAACAGAAAGCTACTTTACACCAAATGAGAATTTCATGAGGGCCAAAGACAAGGAGAAAAGTTTTTTCCAGAAAGAAGACTTTCAGTAACTGAGTTCCTTCATTTGTCACATGTACTTTTAAATTTAAACTCATTTTCTCCTGGACCCTATCTCTGGACTATTATGTCCTGGAGAGAGAGGAGAGGGAGCAAGGGAGAGAGGAAGGGGAAGGGAAGGGAAGAGAAAGACAGAGAGAGAGAGAGAGAGAGAGAGAGAGAGAGAGAGAGAGAGAGAGAGAGAGAGAGAGAGAGAGAGTATGTGTGTGCCCCTTGTTTGGAGAATGTTTTATCTCAACTGTTGTTATATTCCACCTTAGTAAGTATTCATTTCTAAAACTAAATTAAGTCTGCCTGGCTAATTGATATCAACTGAGAGTTAACAGGGAACACATCAGTGGAGGGTTGTAAACTACAGGATTACAAAGACATGCCCAAAACCCCAAGACTAATCCCAGAACCCTGAGATGAGATATACCTAACCTGCCAGGGAGTATAAGGAGTGAGGATAGGAGTCCAGATCTTGTAACACAGCAGTAAAAAAGGAAAGACTTAGGCTAAATGATGTTTCAGCAAGAGTCAGAAAAAGATATGCAAAATACCTAGTAGTTTAAGCCAAATTATGGATGTTGTTAAATTAATAGGTCATTAAAGAAGAAAAATTAACAGATTAGAAGATTAAAGGCAGAGAATTCTGAAAGTCAGTAGTGATAGCACATAAGAGTCAGCCACTTAAAGAGAAGATTCCCTTCAGAGGTGGAGTGCTATTAGCCACCAGTCCAGATGATATAATTAGGGTACATTCTGATGGAATCATTGGGGTTTTACATGTCCTATTCAGCACTCATCTTAATTTAAGTGGATTAGATACTAGAGTTGGTTATAAATTTCATCCAGCTAATAATCAGGTTTTTTTTACAAAAGTTTAGACAATTAACTATCATTCATTTTTATGTAATTATTTACTTAGTAATCTTTATAATAATGTAAAAATTAACTGTACAAAGTATTGATTATATAGCACTGTAAATTATTACTATGTAACATATTTTAGTAACACATTATTCTGTACAGCTTTTTTCCAAAGAAATAGCAAAGAATATAGCAAGTAGGATGATTTCAACTGTAATTTTATATCTTAGAACATATCAAATCACAAATTTGCAAGTCTTATTATGCCATATGGTTTTAATGTTTACCAAGTACTATTCTCAACTTTCATTTTAACTAGACCTTTTGTTTTCATCGATTTAAGCCAGAACAAAATAAAAACCTCAATTAACCGAAACAAACATTACTAGGAATTTTGATTAAATGGAATTTTTCTCCTTTCCCCTTAATATTTTTAATGAAAAATCAGCAAAACAAGTTAATATTAGGTAGTTTTTGTTTCAAATATCCAAGTTGTGTAGTGGAGTCCCAGAATTTTAGGATTTGATCATCTAAAGGAACCTTAGCAGCCTTCTAATCCAATCCCAAACCAAAAGGAATCCTCACTAGAACACAGATGAAGGTATATAACACACCTTCTTCAGGAGATATTCAGCACAATCTCAACTAAAGTCACAGAATCAAAGATAAAGGTAAAGGATTTAATGTTGTTATCATCTGGATCTGTTATTTTATTAAAGGAGGAATTTCTCTCCTACATCAGCAAATCTTCTATGACCTATGGCATTAGAGTTGCCTAGGATGTTAAATGGCTAAGTAACTTCATCATGGTCCTAGAGTTAATGTGTCAGAGAAAGAACTTGAACCCAGGTCTCCCTAACTTTAAGATCAATTCTCAATACATGACTACAGCAGCAATATCAGACTGCTTCTCAAGATTAGAGCTGGACTTTCCATTAAAAGGGAAAGACTTCAAACAATAGGAATCAACTCCTGATCAGATTCCATAATAAATTATTTAGGAGATGACTTGTGAGCACCTGGAAAAGGAGAAAGGTAATTACAATAAACCAGCATTAATTCATCAAGGAAATTATACCAGACTAGCCTCAATTCACTTTTTATAAGCTTGCTAAAGTATAAAATCTGAGTATAAAAAATATAAACAGGGTAGATCTGGATTTTAGCAGGGGATCTGACAGTCTTGTACACCATATCCTTGTGAGAAACATGAAGAGTTATATTCTCGATTGGAAATTCTAAATCCCTGGGACCTGGGGAGCCTTAGGGACCTGGAGACACTTAAGGACCTTTTTAAGTGTCCTGAGAGATCAAAACAAAAGTAAATAATATTATTTACCTACCAGAATACTTCTCCCTTTTCCAGCTACGTATCTGTGTGAGGCCAGATTTTCTTCATACACGTCAACCAAAACAACATATCACAACAGATTGAATGCGGGAGCAGATATGAGAATCCAACTGTTTTCTGTTAAGCCAGACAGTCAAGAGATTTGCAAAAATATGTAAAACACTGTCACTCTCCTCACTAAATGTTTTTGTTTTTGTTTTGGAAAATATAGTTATTTTTTTCATTCATTAAAATGTTATATATGTTAACATGTAATGGATTTAATACTGTTGTTTCAAATGAATTAATAAATATTTATTCCTTAATTTCTAATATCCAAATATTGATATATATGTAATGTAGATATACCTATAATCTCACATAAACAAAGCTCTTTGGTGTATCCTCAAAAAATTTTTAGAGTACAAAGGGGATCTCAATAATTTTAAACAATGTAAAGTAGTTTTGATCCCCAAAAGCTTGAGAATCCCTTAACTAGATGATATATACCTAGTTAGAGAGGGTCAGAACTGCTTTATTGACAGGACCAAACTATCACAGACACAGATCAATGTCAACGTAAAGGTGTGCCTCCAGTAGGACGCTCTGAGGTCTGTTATTGGCCTAGCTCCATTCAATATTTTTTTCAATGAGTTGGACGAGGTATAGAAGCCATGCTTGCCAAATCTCCAGATGCCACAAAAATGAGAGGAACAGCAAATGTATTGGATAGAATAATTGGAATCTCCACAGGATAGAACAGTAGGCTGATATTAACAAATCTAAATTTAATAGAGATGAATATAAAGACTAACACTTTTGGTTCTTTTTTTAAAATCATTTGCAGAAGTAAAGAATGAAGAAAACATGGCTACAAGCAAATTTTTGTAGAAAACAAGAATCTAAGGGATTAGTGGACTATACTCCATAATGTCATAGAACAACTGAAAAGGATAATGTGACCATAGCCTGCAGGTACATCAGTACATGCATCCAGCACAGCATCCAGGAGAAGGGAGAGGATGGTCCCCTTATTTCTAATACTATCCATCCATATCTGAAATATTTGGCCTAATATTGAGTAACACTTTTTTAAAAGTACCACATTTAACAAGATGGAGTGCATCCAAAGAAAGACAACCAAGATGATAAGAATATAAAAAATCATATCATAAGAGAATCATATTAATGAACTTGAAATGCTTGAGTTGAAAAAATAGACTAACAATAATAATATAAAATATTAGCTAGTATTTAAATAGCACTCTAAAATTTGTAAAGCACTGTACGTATGTTATTTCATTTGGTCCTCACAATAAACCTATGAGGTAGGTTTTCTTATTATTATTAAGTGATGTCTTTCTGAGCATTCTTATCCACTACATACCTAGGTATTGTGGATGAGAAATTAGGCTTTTTCTGTTTGACCCTAGAGGGCGGAACCAAGACCAATAGGTAAAGTTATAGGGAGGCAGATTTCAGCGCAGTCTAAGGGACAATTACCTAATAATTAGAGCTACTCAAAAATGAAATGAACTGTCTTGGGGAAAAGACCATGAGGTCTTAATGAAGAAGCTAGATAATCCCTGATTCAAGATATTATAGGTGGAATTCATATTTGAAGGGGTTTGAACAAAATATCACTTGAAGTCCCTTCCAATTTCCTGTATCTGACTTTATAGCTAAAGGTAGAACTGAATTCCAAAATAAAAGACTCCGAGAAATTTAGTTGTGAAAAAAAACAACTAAACACTTAAAGTATCTTCACCATTTCACTTGCTAAGGCAAGAAAATATTAGGTATTCAGACAAAATAATTTGAAAATGGGTTGTGTAATGATGTATACAGTAGCAGCAATATTGTTTTAAGAACAACTTTGAATGAATGTCATTTTGATTTTTATAAATACTCAAATAAACTACAAAGGACCTATGAAGGAAGATGTTAACTGCTTTCAAAGAAAGAACTGATAAACAGAAGTTTAGAAAGTGCACGTGTGTGTCTGATAGAGAAGAAAAAAAGGAAAAAAGAAACATATAATTGTATTTTGTATTTAAAAGGAATAGTATCTTGTACACAATAGATTTGTAGTTTCACATGCAATCATCTTTTTTTTTAATTACCCTATGTTATAGTATACTACAGAGAGCACAAATGTATTCTTGCCAAAAAGACAATTTTATAGAGAACTCACATAGAGCAAGTGCTCATAGGGTGGTCAGAAGAAGTAATACAAGGACACTCTCAAGATCTCTCTTAACAACTTTGGAAATGATTGTGTGACATGGGAGACATTGGCACAGGACCACCCAATATGGTGTGTCCACATCAGAGAAGATGCTATGCTCTATGAGAAAAGCAGAATTGAAAAAGTCCAAAGGAAGCATGAGATGCGCAAATTTAGAGAATTCACCCCAAATGTTCACCTGGACTATCTGTGCCCAACCTGCAATAGAACATTCCAAGCTCCTATTGGTCTGATCAGCCACAGTGAGACACACTGTTACTTGACTCTAGCATAGTGAAGTCATTTTAGTCCTCTTCAAGAAAAAAGCACAACAAGCAACTATGTTATGGAAATACTTATTATATTTCATAAATTAAAAATAAAATGCAAAATTAAAAGAAATAGGTGAGTTGAAATGGAGAGGGTTTCTGGTTATTCCTCAGTTCACCAGATATCCCATTAACTACAAAGTACAATTCTCAGGGTACTTCAGTCAGGCAGATTTAATAATTTTGTGTTATAGTGTAAGATTACTTCACGACTATAAAATAGAAAAATAAAATTTTAACAACTGATTCTTTAGCATTAGAACTTAAGTTAAAATTAACTGTGGTTCCTCATCACCTCTATAATAAAATATAAATTGATATTTGAGCCCTTCACATTCTGGCTGTAATCTTTTTAAATTGATTTCACATTACTGCCTTTTATATGTATTATATACCAGCAAAACTGGCCTGCCTACCATTCCCTGTGCACAACAGTACATAATAATATGAAATGTTCTATCTCCCATGTTCTGTCTTGATACTTATCAAGAAAATTCACTCACCTCACCTTTGCATTTGAAAACCCTACCTCCTTTCAGGATGTAGCTCAAACGTCACCTCCAACATGAGATTTTCTTGATCCCTCTAGTTCTAGTATTCTCTTTACCCTGAATTTAGGTAGTATGTAATTTGCATTTACTTATTTGCATATGTGATATATCTCCCCAGTAGAATATAAGTTTCTTGAGTGTAGGTACTCTTTTTTTAAAAAAAAATCTACGTATTCACAGTTTCTAACACAATGCCTGGCACTTCATAGTCACTTAATAAAAAGAACTGAAGCTAATTGCACTTAAATGGGTTGATTAGCAAAGGATATTTACAAATTCATAGGTCTATTTTTGAGAAATAACAAAAAGTTTATTGAAAAAATAAGTTCTACTTTGCTTGAAAAAAAGTTAGTCATCAAGCTAAAAGCTGCATATGAATTAGTTTCTTTTTGCATCAAGTAATATTTAAATCATCTCTATACAAAAATACAAAGTGTTATTTTGTTTTAATTTGAAATAATAAATACTATTTAAAGAACCAAGAAGAGAGTAGTTTTCAAAGAAATGCAATGTAAATAGTCTGGGTAAATCTTTTTAAGTTACTGTCTGACAGTGTTTCATCTCAATTAATTATAAAAGGAACAGAATATTGTGCAACTGAAAAATAAGACTTCGTTGAATTTCAAGTTTTATAATATTTAGATTATGTCATTCATTTCAACTTTCTTCTAGGGTAGACAAATCTTTTACTTCCTTTGATATTTCCCTCTGGGAAAGCAATAAATGATAAAGCAATATGAAATCATTTCTACGTTCAGACTCTTCAAATTGATGGTACTTTCCCTACCCCAAGCACTGGGGAAAGAAAAGTTATATCCTAGCACTATTTTGAGTCCTGGTAATTTCTGTAACACCATAAAAGTCATACTGTTTGCACATACCAGCTGTTCAACAAATTTTAGACATATATTGTTACTGCATATAGTTGGACTATACCTCTTCTCTCATTCCCCTTCTCATCTAATCCCCCTCCCCTCCAAATTTAATCACGAACTTCCATACTATAGAATGCATATACTTCTTGCTCCCAGCAGCATTAGGATATAATGGAAAGCACCCAGACTAATTCAATATTTCTATATATCCATGACCTTATTATAATTGATTTTTTCTCCAATCATGTAAATTGCAAATCATTCATGTCTTCTCAACCTGTGATTCTTGTTCATGACCTTCCATAAATCCTTAATAAAAAGATCTTACAACACAATGAAGGTCTTCCACTAGGTTAGTGATACTCAGTCTTTTCAAGAATAAGGAGCCTTAATTTTTTTTAATTTCTCATATTCTCTCATGATGTTCTATTAGTATATGTCAACTGATAAAATATATAATGGCAAAAAAGCTACTGTCAATTTTGTATCACTTTATAAGTGTATCTGTATTGTATATTGATTGTATTTCATCAATTATAAGTATATTCACATACAGACATACCTCTGAGATACTGCAGGTTCAGTTTCAGATCACCTAAAGTGAATATTGCAATAAAGGGAGTCAAATGAATTTTTTTGGTTTCTCAGTGCACATAACAGTTACGTTTGCTCTATACTGTATCCTATTGAGTGTGAAAGAGTATTATGACTTAAAAAAATACATCTCTTAATTAAAAATACTTTATTGTTAAAATAAAAATAGTATCACTGGAGTCTTCCGCAAATCCTCATCTTTTTGAAGTATCTTGACTCGATATTCATGGTTATTGACTGATCAGTATGGTAGCTGCTGAAGGCTGGGGTGGCTGAGGCAATTTCTTAAAATAAGACAGTCATGAAGTTTGCCACATTGATTGACAGTTCCTTTCACTTGAACATTGGGCTTTGTAAGACGATTAATTGGCCTAATTTCAATATTTTGTCTCTAGGAATAGGGAGGCCCAAAGAGAGGGAGAGAGATAGAGATTGGTTGGTAGGTGGAGCAATCAGAACATACCGAACATTTATTGAGAACATTTGCCATCTTCCATAGCCTCAGTTTGCAGTGTCCCAAAACAATTACAACAATAATATCAAAGATCACTAATCACTATGAAAAAGTTTGAAATATTTTGAGACTTGCCAAAATGTGACACCGAGACGTGGTGTGAGTACCTGCTGTTGGAAAAAAACGGTGCTTTCTTGACACAGGCTTGTACAAACCTTCAATCTGCAATAAATGCAGCGTCAGAGAAGAGTGATAAAGCAAAGCACAATGAAACAAGGTGTGCCTGTACAAAACAAAAACAGTACCTGGTATATATATATATATATATATATATATATATATATATATATATATATATATATACACAAAGCTTTACCTATTTAGTCTATAAAATATATATTTATTTAGGGACTCCCAAATGGATTTGTGGAATCCTTAAAATTACTGCATATCCATCACGTGACCATGATCTACATGTTGGTGTAGCCGGAAGCATCCTGACACGCATCCAGGATGACCTGCTGGCACAGGTTCTTAGATCTGCTTTTCTAAAAGGAAAGAAACTTTTGAGGCATCAACTATTTTCTTAGTCACATTCACCAACAGAGAAAATACAAGCAGAGAAATAAAGACCAACAGATAGGGCTTCCAACTGTCTGACATAAGCAATACCTACATCATAGATCAACAGACAGATCCAACTGTCTGACCATTGCCCATATACATAGTTACCAGAGAGAGACATCTCTCTATAAACCACAACTGGGTTTTCAAGGACATGGGAGGGGGATTCTCTTTAGTGGCTACCCAGAGTATCATCTAGTCATATCACATGAATATTCTTCCAAAGAATAAACCCCCAAAAGCAAAACCTCACCTAAGAATATATATACATTTTCAGAGCCCTCTTGACCTAGTGCCTCATTAATTAATAAAAGGTGTTAACAAAACAAGCCTCCCCTAATCAAGTTCCCCTTAATGGGCTCCAGGTGAGACCTATTAATGGGAAGGGAAGATCTTTTGCTCTAAATAACAGTACAGTTGGGAACAACTGGCTAAAATCTCTTAATACTTTATAGATACCACTGGAAAAACAGATTTTCCATCTGTTATTCCTCACTTTCCATAAGACCAACCTTCTTCTACTTCCTATTATGTGTCCTTGGTAATGTTTTTTATACCACTTCCTACACAAATGAACACTGGGTATGGTATACATTTGTAGTCTACTTACACATGTATCTTTCCTTTGTCCTTCTGGTCACCTGCAAATCTGCCCTTTCAAAGAACTGCCTAGTTTCTCAGTTTCATCAAGGACCAATACCTGCACAGGTCATTCTCATTAAGATTTTATATAAATAAAAAAGTAGATATTTGGGTTGGTCGCTTCAGTTCATTTTTTTAATAATCCATAATCTTTTTTAACCTTCTAAGAATCATCCTTTTCTGAGATATTTTAAAAATGAATAACTCTAAACATAAAAAACACAATAAAAAATTCGAAAAGATGCTTTTTACAGCTATGGTTAAGAAGAAAATTCTCAATCAAATAAGAGATGATTACAAAAGAAAAAAATGGATGATTCTTTATATGAAATTGAGCTTTTCTACAAACAAAATCAAGGTAGTTAAAGAAGTGAATTTTTATAAAGCATCAATTTAGAAATATTCTTGCACCTAATATTTCTTACCAAATGTCTGCTAAACTAATATATATTTACATGTATACACATACATGTCATTTCCATATTGATAAATGGTTAAAGGATACGAACAAACATTTCTCAAAAAAGAATCACACACTCTTGATACAAAATGCCATCTACATCCAGAGAAAGAACTATAGAGCTTGAACTCAGAATGAAGCAGACTATTATCTCTTTTGTTATATTTTATTTTTTCTCATGGTTTGTCCCATTCACTTTAATTCTGCTGCAACATGACTAATATGGAAATATGTTTAATAAGAACCTATGTGTAGAACCCATTTAAGATTGCATACTATTGTGGGAAGGGAGGAAAGAGGGAGGGGTAGAAAAAAATTAAAACTTATGGAAGGGATCATTGAAAACTGAAAACAAATAAATTAATTATTAAAAAAAAAAGAATCACACACCATTAATGACTTTAAGAAAGATTGCTCCAAATAACTAAAAATGAAAGAAATGCAAATCAATACTATGATGTAGTTTGACTCAATATCCAGCAAATTCCAAAAGATAAAAAATGGAAATAGCCAGTATTGGAGGGTCTATGGTGCTACAAATTGGTCTAATCATTCCAGAAAGCAATTTGCAAATACTTATTTTTAATATAATAATTTTTAAAATCCAAACCATTTGACCCAGAGAGCCCACTGCTGGGAATATGCTGCCAACAAGAACAACAATAGGAAGAAACATCCCATATACACCAAGGTATTGATAGCAGCATTTTCTGTATGCACGTGCACGTATGTGTGGTATCAAAGAACTGGAAACAAAGTAGGTTCTCATTGTTTGGAAAATGGTTGAGCAAATTATGGTACATGAATTAAATGAACTATTACTGTACCATAAGCTGTGAGTATGATGAACTTATAGGCACCTAAGAAGACTTGCATAAGCACAGAATGAACTATACAGCAGTGAAACAAATATGCCTGATGACCGCAAACTTGTAGATGGAAAAGCATATTAAAAAAAAAGAAATCAAACATTATATAAAAAATGACCAAGTTTAAAGTTGGAGAAATATTGAGACAAAATATCTCCATCTTCTCTTTCTGGAAGAGGGGGATAGTTCTATGGGTAGAAAATGTGGCATATGCTGTCAGATAGGGTAGCTGAATTGACTGCATTTGTTGAACCTTTACTTTTTATTGTTATAAGGGTATGGCTTGATGAATTGAGGAAAATAGAGGTTAAGATTTTTCAAAGAAGTTCATTCTATAAACCAGTGTCGTATTTGGCTGCCATGTCTAGTTGGTTTGCAGGACGATCAAGTATTTCCTGGATGAGAGAGTATATGGACTCTTTCAGTCTCTGCATTATGGTGACTATTTTACACCTCTTAAACTTTTCTAAGACATGATGATAGTCAAAATCAGTATCTTTACTCTTTATCCATTTTTTATATTCAATGTCAAAAATTTAAATGGGTCAGGTTGCAACTATTTGATTTTGCCTCATCTATTAAATAAGAGGGGTGTATTAGATGACCATGAAAAATCTCTGCCAGCTACAAATCTATGATTTTAAAAAATATAATTGCAAGGAATCTTCATCTCATATTGATGATTTTTTTCTAACTTAAGTTTGGTTATTGTTCTTACTAGTGTAATTTGATCATAGACAGATGGCTGGTTCAAAAATGACTCATGTAATAACTAAGTGCTGGATTTTAAGATACGGTGAATCTCATTTCTTGCAAAAACTTTCAATGCTTTCTGTGTCCAGAATGTCCTTGAAGAAAATATTTACAAGATATATACATAAGGATTAAAACGTCTACAAGTCTTTGGCCTCTTTAATTTCTTAATCACCAATCATATTTGTGTATTGATAATGAATTTTTGCTTATTGTTAGTGTAATTTTGCTTCTTAATGGGAAGATCTTTTCCATCCATTAATAAGCCCATGTGATCTGCCCGGGTACATGGAAGTCTGAGTCATATGCAGCCTATGGTAGGATCACCTTGTTGAGTGAGTGGAACAGGAAAGGGTGGGGCAGGAAGGGTGGAACAGGAAGAGGTGGAACTAGAGAAGAGCTGAGAGGAAGTTAGACAGAGAACAGTCAGAGATGGGAAAGGCAGCAACTAGCATGAGTGGGGAGTTTGTTTGTTTAATGGAGCTGGTTTGTGGGAAGCCTAACAGGGAAGGCTTGAGGCAGGTGTTACCCTCTGCATGGTTATTGTGTGTGGATTTTTGTTACTATGATGGATTTGGTTTTCTGGTGTCTGAATAAATGTTTTGGTTCTGTATTCCATGTGGAGAGTCTGCTGTATTTTGCGATTCAGAATTGCACTGAGATACTCTTGGCTACATTGGCACTGTGAATATTACACTAGTGCTACAATTTACCAAAATAATTTTTGCTGTCATTATCCTTGTGCCTACCTTCACATTAAAGCCTTTATTATTAAAGTATATATGGATTTTGGAGGATCTTGTCAAGTTCTTCATTGAATTCTGCTACTTCAATATCTGCAGCAGATATGTTGGTTCATAAACTTCAATATCTTTATGGTATTTTTTTGTAATTATACTATTCCTAAGCACTAACAATGCTTGATGAACAGGTTCCCTATGAAATGGTATTTTAGTGCCTAGCTGTCTTCCTCTTAACTCCAAACTCTATTATAATATTTAGGAACTTCAGTATTCATGCCATTGCCCTTTCAAAAACTCTGGACTCCCAATTCATCAACCTACTCAGCTCTTATAACCTACAGGCACACTCTACCCCAGTCACCAAAAAGGGTTATTATATCTATTATAACTTCACCATTAATTAATTATGGGAGGTTAGAGATTTGGCTCCATGAAGGAGGGGATAACTGAAGATCTAGGGCAAGAGGCACCATTTCCCATACCCCAGGGCCAGAGGTGATTACAAAAAATAAGCTATTACCACAAAAAATACACAAAGGAGAAATAGAAATCTATTATGGGAATTGAGATAACCGGGGTTCATCTTCAGAGAAGGATACTGAAATAAAGAAACTCCCAAAGAGTAAAGTCAAATGGTCACCTGCCCAAAAAGAATTCTTAGACGATCTTTAAAAAGAGTTTAAAAACCCAGTAACAGGGAAAAAACTAAAGAAAAAAATAATAATTCAAGAAAAACAAGAAGGTTATAAAAGGAAAGTCAACCAATTATAAAATGAAATCCAGAATCTTAAGGAAGAAAATGACACCTTGAAAATGAGAATTGGGCAAAGCGAAGCCATGGTGCCACAATTAGACTCACACAAGACCTAGAAGCAGAAACATTAAAGGACCACAGGTCTTGGAACACAATATAGTGAAAAGCAAAGGAACTGAGGCTCCAGCTGAAAATATCTTACCCTGCAAGGTTAAGTATTATCCTAAATGAAAAAATGGTCATTTGACAAACTCTCAGACTTACATGATTTTGTTAAAAAACAAAGCTGAACTGAATAGAAGATTTCACATACAAGAACCAAGAGAAATATAAGGCACATACCAAAGATTGATTATAAGGGCTTCATAAGGATAGACTGCTCACTATCTATCTATCTATCTATCTATCTATATATATATATACATATATATAAAGTATATATATACATATATATAAAGTAAAAAATAAGCATAAAATATGTGTATAAATATATAAAATAAATATATATTAATGTAAAATGTATTAATAATCGGGTAGCTCACGTAAGTAAGATTGGGGAAAACCTGAGTTGGACATGAATTTAAAAAGTAAAACCATTTAGGAACAGCTAAAAAGAGTGATTATTTTATACAAATGAGGTGCAAGAGGAAGAATGGATACAGAGGAATTAGATGGGGAGGAGGGCTGGTAGTTCTGGTAACCTACTTTCATTGGGAATGGGTTTCAGAAGAAACAATACATATATGTTTAGAAAAGTATAAAAGTCTTCTAAATTCAGAAGAAATAAAATGGTAGGGGAATAGAGGGGGGAGAGGACAAGGGAGGGAGCTTTAGAGGGGGAGAGAAGAGGTAAAAGGAGTTATAAAAGGGTGTTTAGTTTTATGGGAATGTTAGGAGAGGGGAAGAATCCATGGAGAGGGGTAGGCATGTGACAGGAGGATAAGGTAGTGGGTAGAAGTTAAGTAGAGGAGGCAGGAGGGATAGGCGACAAGAGATAGGCTCCAACATAAAAAACAAAGATCAGGAGTAGAACATGTTTGGGAAATCACATGTCTATATACGTACGTACATATGTATATGTGTATGTATATATCGATAGTTATAGAGAAACATATCTAAACTTTATTGTAACCTTCTGGAAGGTAGGGCAGGGGAAAAAGAACAAAGTAAAAAAGTGCAGAGCAGAGAACAAAAGAGCTCACAAGGAAGCAAAGAAAAGATGGCCAATTTTCAACACAAGTATTATTAATCATACAGGCTTTGTTGAAATGAAAATTTATTGTTATGCAGTTTGAATCCTCTCATGCTCTGCTATTTGCATGATGTTCTTTTTCTTTTTAACTTTGTATTTAAGTTTCAATATTTAAGTTTCTGATATGTTTTTGGTTCTTTTTTCTATTCTGTATTTGTGTGCTGGCATTGAGTCTAAAATAAATTTTTTTAAAAAGTAAAGAAAAAGAATAACTTTGAACAAATAAGTTACTTTGACTATTACAAATACTTAAATTAACTATAAAAGACATGAAAAAAGATACTATCTGTATGCAGAGACAGAACTGATAAATAGAAGTATGTATAATTTTACACATACACACACGCATATATTTGAGTTTCATGGTGGCCATCTCTAAGGCAGGGTTGGTGGGAGGGAAGAAAAAAGGAAAAAAGAATTTATATGTTAATATTGTTGCATATTTAAAAGGAATAGCAAATTAGTTGTACTGTGCAATCATCTTTTTTTATTACACTCTGTTAAGGAAATGCTTGTTTTATTCCAAAAATTAAAAATGAAATATATATTTTTTTAAATCACTAAACCTAAGTAGATTTCTGTTTGCTTTTCTCTAAAGTAGTAATCACAAAAGGAGCCTTAAAGGCATATATACTTGTAAGGGTGGGGAAGAAGAATCCAATCATTTCTGTATCGGGGTTTTAAAAACTATGAACATACTTATATAAATGAAAGATGGTAATGCAGGATTTTTTGATGAGCAGTCATCGTGATCTTTAATTGGGTTTGGGGCCATGGTACTTCTCCATATCCTGGTTTAACTGATATCTCTCTATTAGTAACTTTGAATCTATTCTTTAATGATAACACCCAAAAGCAATGTAGGACTTCAGTCACTAGGAGATGTGCACTACCTTGAAGAAAATTAACTCTCAGAAAATAAAAAGGACATTTTATTAAAATTTTAAGGAAACAGAGAATTAATTTAAGTGATACTTATGTTAATACCAGCCAAGTAGTAGGATAGTGAGGCCACAGTTGTATTCACTACACCATATTACCTCTAACCAAGAGTAAACCATTACCAATTAACATTTTAAATTTTACATAAGCCAATCATGTCTTCTGAATTTGCCAGTGACCTTCTAAACTACCTTGTATTTAACTACCATATATATGTATATATACATACTCACACACCCATATATATGCATGTATGTTAGTTAAATACAAGAGAGTTTATATGCTTATGCATATATATTAGCATTTGTTAATTTTATACATACGCAGCATATATATATTTTATATATACCTATTACCTCACTCCATTAAGCTCATTGGGAGTAAGTATTATGGCATTCTTTGTACTTGTACCTTGGGCACCTAAAACAATGAAGTAGACACTTAATAAATACTTGTTGATTGATTGGTTTTAGCATAGAAACAAACACGTTCCTGAAACCCTGCACACCTGTAAAATTTCTTTAGTTCTTTAATATAATTTTCTTCCAAGAAGAGCCCTTCATTTGAAATCTGAGGATCAAAGTTCAAATTCTGGCTGTGCTAATTATGGTAGTAAGACCTTGGACAATTGTGAGACCTTGGACAATTCCCTTAACCTCTCGGGGCCTCAGTTTCTTCATCTGTAAAATAAGGGGGTGAACTATATGTATGACCCCTGAGAATCCTGCCAGCTCCAGTTCTGTGATACTTAAAGGAATTGGATAAGAAGTTGAATTCTGAACTTCTAATATACCTCTCAGATCTTAAATTAGAATCTGATAGTTACAATAAGTTTTATATAGCAATAACTATAAATAGCATTTATGGTTTAAAAAGAAAAGTTATCTTATTTCAAATCCCCTCTGCAGAGTTGTGTCTCTGAAGATGTAAGACCTCTCCAGGAAATACACACACATGCACACACACACACATGTAGATAGATAAAGTGTGTATATACGCATATACACACATGCACATATAAAATTTATATATGAAACCAACCATCAACTTCTATTTATGTCTTTTTTTCACAAGGAAGATTTTCATCTTTAAAAAGACAATGTGACATCAGGTGTATTGGATGGTTTTGCTGAACTGCTTTTTTCCCCCTTTTATAATCTCTGCTTCAGGAGATAGTTTACTGGGCAAGGGGCATATCTTTGGAAATTTAATGTGACATAAAAACAAAAAAAAACTATATTAAAAAAGGTAAGTATGTACAATACACACTCTAAGATCTCTAATTTGAAGACACAAAGGCTATGAAAAAGAAGAAACATACGCATGTCAAGAATTCCTGAGGCGTAATCCCATTGCACTGCTAAGAGAATCTACCATATAATAAAGAAACTATTTTAGAATTATGAAGAGATAAGGATAAGTGTGAAATTATGCTGTCTTGCTACACATATAACTGTTGATACTAATATAATGGAAATTCTTGAAACAATACATAATACGACCAACTAAGAGGAAAGATTTCAACGAATGTGAAATGTTTTTATATCACAGTAGCAAAGCTTTCTATAAACGTAACATTTTGCGCACATATAGTAGATGAAAGTTATCTATGGCACTGGCTAGACACAATTTTGAAATGACTAATTTACTTTTACAAGGCAGAAATCAACCGATAGTTTAACATTGTGGTGATGTTCGGTAATATTGATCTCAAAATACGCATCCAGACATGTTAAAACATGAGCCAAATTCTGCTCTTCGATTCACACATACAGTTTTCATTGGAATTAATAGGATATGCATATCATGCGGATGAATTTGGGCTTTGACATGAAGCTTTGCAGGAGCCTTCCACCCTAGCTGGAAATAAGAGTGTGAAAGGGATTAATTTAACCTGAAGTTTTCTACTTCACAGAATCAAAATATTTCCTATGCATTTCAGCTGAATAATTTAAACTTGTAAAAACAAGTTAGAAGGAGGTTTTTGTTTTGTTTTAATTTTAGCTTCTTTATAGTCAACTCTATCTGAGCTCCTAACAACACAATCCTTCTGCCTGAGTCTCTCAAATGTAACAGTAGGCATGAATGTCAAAAACCGGATTGCTAAACAGAGGGGCATTCTAACGACACATAATACTACAAACATACCAACCCTCTAATAATTAAAACTGCTTCTAAACTGGTGACCCTTATGGTCGGTCAGCTAACCCAGTTGGACTACCATCACCGTCATACAATCATCCCCATCATCACCACCACCATCACTTCAGAGGATAGGTCAAACAAAATATTCGTGCACCATAGCAGAGTGGATTAAAAATCTACTGGGTTTTTGGCATCATTTTGCCTAACCAAGGTCAGACTCTTGGTTCAGTGTCTCAGCAGTTCCTCCAATGGCAACAGCATACTTCTATCAAATTTTATTTTTCTTGGAAAGTCATGGATAAGAAAAATGTCAAACAAGGATATCAGATGGGAGCTTCATTTCACTACCCCTTTCTATCTTGGCAGAACCCACATCCTTTTAAAGAAAAATCACAAAAATAGAAAATAGACCCTAAAAATAAGCCAAAGACACATGGATATGTGAAGTTATTAGAAAGGGATTTCAAAATGCTATACCTTCAAATTCAACAGACATTTCAATTTTACCAGACTTTTAAAGTGACATATTTATGGCATGTTTTGTCTTATGAAACAGTGATTCAGAGTATCCTTAATGAAAACAGGACACAGAAACAGGCAGAGTTTTTGCAGACAGTTTATCTTGCAGATAATATCTTTATGGTCACACAACTGACTGAGGTTTAGAGAATATAAGATCCTACTGTGTTTATTGTTTACTTATTTTAGGCAAGCATTTGATGTGGTCAAACAAAATGAAGCCTTGAAAGTTCTCCTCAGACAAGGTGTCTCCAACTCATACACTACAATCATTTAAGACTCTATGACAGATACAACTAAAAAGGTAGCTTTATTTAATGATCTCTTGAGTACTGACATAAGGTAATGTGTTAAAAATAGCAATATATATTCTAATGTGTTTTTTCAGTATCATGAAATATGTATCAAAGAAAAATTCTCTTTAGATGGAGACATTCTATAAAATGTTCCTATTCACAAAAGATACAATAATTACATTGAGCCCCAAAATACTTAGTAGCTTCCTCACTGAAATTCACAGCAATGTCAAAGACACAGATCTACCCAGCCATACTTTAAAAACAGAGTGGATGAAAAATGCACATTACTTTGACTAGGCATGACATGAAAATGGAAGAATAGCTTATTGAATTAGTCATATAAACATATATGAAAATATATGTATAAATGCATATATGTATGTGCACATGCACACATGTGCACACACAAATTATATATATATATATATATCAAGCACTTCTAATGATTCAGAATTTAGTAGAAATAAATGTGAAAGTTGAGGTGAATTACATTTGGAAAAGTGATGCTTTCCGTTGTTCTCAAACTGCTCACTACCATAAAGACTTGACACTTTAACACCAATAACTTTTCACTGATCTATTTGACTGTAAATAATAGACTACCTTGATCTGAGATGACTAAAATTACAAATAAACAAAGAAGTAATGGGAAAATGCATGCTAGATATAAGCAATGTACCCTTATGTTACCAATTACAAGCACAGTATAGTATTAAAAAAGCTACCAGAGTCTGATACCAGAAGCAGACAATGGAATGGGAGAAAGGTGGGGTTGGGGCAAGAAGAGAGAGAGAACGTGCAGTTATTATATGCTGAGCAATGTGCTAAGTGTTTAGATCTGGGTTTGATTACAAACTGCTACTTATTATGGGTCTGACCTTTGGCAATTCATTCCACTTCTCTACATCTTAGTCACTTCATATATAAAATGAAGAAGTTAAATTTAATGAGCTCTAAGGTCCTTTCCAGCTTTAGTCTAAACCAGTTGTATAAAATGTCACAAAAGCAAGTTGATGAAATGTAGCTGGTTAGATAACAATGAGGCAAAGAGGAATAGTCTGAGTGATCTATTGGTACTCTGAAGAACATGATGATCATGCTGGACAGTGACCTTACTGAACAATATAAGAAAGAATGGAAAGAATCACAAAGGATAAGAAATAAGCAATCAGCAAGAATTTAGTAAGGACCTACTATGAGCCAGGAACTATGCTAACTGCTAAGAATACAAATATAAAAAATGAAAAATTCCCTGTTCTCAAGGTTTTTATGTTATTTTGAGGGGGAGGACATACATATGCATAATTATATACAGAATAAATGTAGAGATAATAAAATTTAAGGGAGCTAGGGAGGATACAAACAGTTTGGTGGGGAGTAGGGTTGGGAAGTTGGGAGATCAGGAAAGGCTTTCTATAGAAAATGGTGCAATTTGAACTTTATCTTATAGAAAGTAAGAGATTCTATGAAATGGAGGTGAGGAGATATTTGATTCTAGGTCTGGGAAAAAAGTAGTAAAAAGGCATAGTGATGGAAGATGAAGCACTGCTTCTATGGGACAGAGAAAAGAGTATAAACAGGGGGAAAATGTATAATAAAGGCAGAGGATGGGGCAGAAGAGTTAGTGGTGCATTGGATAGAAAACTGCTGCTTTTGGAGCCTAGAAAAGCGTAGTTCACATTTCGTTCCACACTTATTAGCTAGATGTTGGATCTCAGGGAAGTTTTAATTTCTTTTTTTAAAATAGTTATTTATTAATCAATAAATAATAATTAATAAAATAATAAATAGTGATCAATAATTTATTCATTAATAATATCAGTCTATAAAATGAAGGGGTTGAAGTCTCTTTTAGCTCTAAATCTTTAATGCTATAATTCTAAAGAAAACAGGGAGCTACTGAAGTTTATTTAATAGGGAAGCAATTATCATGGGGGGAAGAAATATCAAGGATATCACAAATCCAAAGGGTCTGACCAAAGACAAGCAACCTGTAGTAGAAAGGGTCACTGCAATATAGTTTGAGTTATATGATCACCCTGATTTCTGAATTTCTTCTTATCTAAAGGTAAGACTCCTACCAACTTCTCAAGTATCTCTGCATATAGAACAAGCCTACAGAAGAGGAAAGGAATTAAAATGAGACTTCCAAAGAACCTCACACACCACTGTCATTCAATAAATGCTAAAAGGAATAAACCCATCCACCTCTCTATTTTGACTGGCTCTCAGAGTTCTGTAAAATTACCTTTCTTGGCTAATACTTCCAATGTACTGCCAATAGTGAATTCTTTTGGAATGCTGAATTTTTAAGAATTTGAGCATCTTGGAATTAAAGCAGAGTAAAAATAGTAGGGAATATTTTCTGACTTACTTAGATTCCCCCCGCCCCAACATACCTAAAGATGAAACGTGCCATAAGCTTACATGGTTTACAACTGTTATAATGAGTTATAGAAACATGATACAAAATTACGAAGTTATACAAATCATTTAATAATTACTAACTCACATCCTTAGTGTCTAAAAGAAGGCAGGGTGAGTCTATTGAGCAATGGAATATATTGGACTTCTAGTTTCATTTCTTTTTTGTTTGGATTTCATGGGAGTTTAGGTTTGTGGGGGGAATTCTGAATATATTTGTAATGTGTAAATATTGCTAGGAGAAGCTATCTGTGTGGAAATTATTTCTGAAATATCCAGAATTCTTTCCTTCCTTCTTCTTGACAACTAGGGTTAAATGATCTGCCCAAGTTTATACAGCTAGCAAATATCTGAGTTTGAACCCATGGTGTCCTGACTCTAGGGTCAGTGCTCTATCCACTGCACCACCTAATATCTGGAAAAACTGAAGGAAGTCCAATAGTTTCTTAAATATAAAACCAAGGTAGGGGAGATGGGAAAAATGTCACGTTCTTGAGAAGTCCCAAGAGCTATTTCAGTTTAATGAGGTTTAAAAAGCTAATAGTAGGTAAAAACAGAGGATTGTTCCTACCTTGTGTGTTTGTCCTTCATTGCCAAAAAAGACCATGCCATCTAAGAAATGATGACATGACTTGCACTTGACTTTGTTTTGAATGAAGGAAGGCTGTGCAGGTCACCAGCCTCACTTCTCCTCCAGAGCCATTTGAATCCAGTGACCAGATATTCATCAAGATGACTGGAGATGACCCAGGATGAAGCAATTGGGGTCAAGTGACTTGCGCAAGGTCACGCAGCTAGTGAGTGTCAAGTGTCTGAGGTGAGATTTGAACTCGGGTCCTCCTGACTCCTGCACTGGTGCTCTATCTACTGCACCACCTAACTACCCCTTCCTATCTTGACCAGGTAGAAAAAGAAATTATCTCCCTGTTGCTAAAAGGTAAAGGTTGATTTGATTAAGTAGAGTCTTTCCTTTAATATACCTTCAGTAGTTTAACTGAATTACATTGTGGAGAGCTCTCTTGGGTATTTCATGGGGATGGACATGATATTTAACTATAGCTATACCTCGTTGTCTTATTGTAAAATATGCATAATATAAGCTCCTTGAGTTCTGGAACTGTCATTTTCATTTCAGTATCCCATGTATGTTATAGTATCTGATCCATAGTATACATTTAGTAAATGTACATCCATGGTTATTATTTGTTCTGAACTCTATAAAATAAGCTCTTTTTTAGGTACAATCAATAAGCATTTACCAAGTGACTACTATGTGCCAGGTATTGTAGTATATACTGTTTTGATTTTTCAGGCAACTTGGTGGTACAGTAAACAGAAAGCTGGATCTGAACTCAGGAAGGCCTGGGTTCAAATCCACCCTCAGATACTTACTACTTACTAGCTGTGAGAACAGGAAAGACACTTAACCTTGCTAAGCCTCTGTTTCCTCATCTTTAAAAAAGGGTTATTAATAACACCTACCACGTAGGATTATTGTGAGACTCAAATAAGATAATATTTGTAAAGCGCTTTGCAAACCTTAAAGTGCTGTATTATTACTATTTTCAGAATATTGTCCTTTATCAGAACTAAGCATTCTCTCTGAACCCTTCTACCTTTTTTCTCCTGACCTACTTTAAAGCTACTGACCTAAACACTGAAGGATAAACAAACTGACTTATTTGTAAAAAGAAATCAATACAGTCAGCACATCATAAATTTGTTCCTTTAGCAATTTCATTATATTATATTCACAAATAATACATTATGTTCAAACATACCCTTCTTTTCACCCTGAGAATCACAAGGGATTCTAAATGTTATTCTTCTTACCTTGAAACATTTTGATTACTACACATTATAAAGTTGCTGGATCTCTCAAAGCATGCAGGAGGTATAATGTTTGTATGTAAATAACTTCTTTTTGAGTGTGAGCTAACATATAGAAATTTAGGTGTGGCCCAATGTTGATAGTCTATGCCATTTGCCTGCCCTATAAATAAATATACACCTATAATCCCTGCCTAAGGACAAATGTGGCGAGGGTGTTGAATCTTTATACAACAGGTCTGAAACAATGAATTTGAAATCAATAATTTTAAGTTAATTTATTCTGGAGCTGTTTAAAGTTACTTATGTTTGTGCCTGATAGGTCAATAACACTTTAGTCTTCCCTCTTACCTCAGCTTTGCTTAGACCAGGATATGTGTATGTGTATAGACAGAGAGTAGCTCATACGTTTTTATGAGTTTTACAATTTACAAATTTCTTTTCATGACAACCCTGTAAAGTGGGTATCAGCAAATCCATTTTCTAGATGAAAGAACTATGCATATTTATACTGGTATATATTTAACACTGGCTCTGAAAAAGATGCATGTATGGCATACTTTTAAGTTGAATCTGACCTATTAACATTTTCTCCAATAATTTCTTAATTCTAGATAATCAGCAAAAGAATAAATCAAGTCCTCATTTGTAGTATTTGTCAATTTCAGAGGTGTAAATGCTGACATGGAAACTTTAACAATCAGCTCTCATGAGTCTACAAACTTTTCATCACATCAGTGAAAGAACTCAGAGAAGGGAAATGTCTTGTCTATAGACATGCAATGAAGTCTGCTGACTCACAGACCAATGTTCTTTTCACTCTATCATACATATATGTGTTATATACATCTCTGTGTGTGTATGTAAGCATGTGTGTATATATGTATACCAGATCCCAGAAAGATAAACAAGAAATTCTGAACCAATGAATTATGACATTTGTTTAAAGAAGTTGGTAAAAGATTAAGCTAGGAGGAAACTGAATATATTAGATTTTTCAAAAGGTGTTTGTGTTATGTGGATTTTATTTATCTGTGCCAAATTAGAAGGAGTGTTATGCCCAAAGCTATACAGGAAGGGTCTTCTGGCCATAATGACAGCACTCCTCTTGATGCATTCATAGTACCATCCTTCTCGGGATCCATAGCAACTGGTTCCACTATATCCTTCACTGACAACTCTCAGTGTGGAAAGGAGATGAACCAAGACTAGATACTATAAAACTATATATCTAAGCCCACTTTACTTATGTCAAAACCCAGCTGCATTTTGGATGCAACCAAATGCTTCTTTCTTCATATGAACGTCTTTTGAAGCTCCAAATAGATTTTGTCATGTGCTTTTACTGTTTAGTTTCTAAGCACACAGGTATTTTTCAAAAGGAAAGTAATGCGTGTTTTGGATTCATTTATACATAGCTTATCAAAATATTTTTCCATGAGACAATCTGATATTGAATGAGCCTTGTAAACCTTTTCATTCCCTGTTTAGTCTGTAACTCCCCAAAAGGAAAAAAACAACCCCAAAACACAGGGAATCATGTTTTGTCAAGAAAGGCTACATGACTTGGTGGACTGAGAGCTGTCTTTGGAGCTCAGAAGACATGAATTCAAGTTTCACCTTTGACAATAATAGCTGCACAATCCTAGCCAACTAACTTAAATTCTCAGTATCCTAGGCAAGTTTCTAAGGCTGTAACTTGCAGCAAAGATGAAAATCTGCCTTGGTAGAGAGAGCTGCAGAAATCTGGAACAACAACAAAAAAGTGACATTAAAAATCTAAAAGATCCAAGGTAACACTGAAACTCGGGATGAGAAATTTCTTAACATGAAAATTTAGTTTTAGACTAAATTTAATTTATTCTAAAGTACTTAATCTATGTTAGAAATTGGGAGAGACTGATTTGTAAGAACATATTTCTTCATCTAAACTCTACACTAATTCCCTTTCCTGGGAACTATTTAATTGTATGTAGCTTTGTCCTAGTCCACCAAATATCTCTAAATCTATGATGCTACAATCACTCATATTGTTATAAATCAATGCTTTAGACCCTTTAGAAATAGAAATCTCGGGAATAAGACGATGGAAACATAAATCTAGAGATGGAATGAACTTTAGAGGTCATCTATTTTGCTAATTTTACGAATGAGAAAACCTCAGCACAGAGAAATTGAGTGAAATGGCCAAAATCATACAGGTTATGTGAGTAGTAGAACTGGGATTTGAACTCGGGTCTTTCCTCTGCCACTCATCAACCACTTAAGTAAATGGGAAGAAGAATGAAAGGGGAAAAAATATCATGAGAGTTAGCAAGCAAAACTGTATAGAATTAAAAGTAATTTTGGAAAAGACAACTATTAGTTATTTACTTCTTTTTTTCTTTTTAATTGATTTGAAAGTCAACCAATGTAAATTAACCAAATGTAAATAAATCTATCATTTCTGGAATTCAATGAATTAGAAAACTCTATAGGTATTTGCTAAAAATTAAAATGCAGTGATGATGTGGCATTAATGCTTTTGTATGACACTAAATTAAACCCTTTCTTAAATATTCAAAGAGATGCTAACACTCTAAATCATCATGCTATGAAGATGAAATTTATAGGAATAAATGTAAAACTTTGGGTTCAAAATGCTTTATATAAGTACCAGGTTAGGCTACTTGAGTGACAATATGTCCCAAGAGGTCCTGACCTGCTAGTTCACTTTGCAGAACCACCACTAGCCTGAGTCTCTAACAATACACCAAAGAACTGCTGATGCAATTTTTTTTGACATTTTATAATGAACATTTATGTGAAAAGGCCTAAATGGAAAGTACTCCCTTACAATTCTAAGAAAAGACTGAGCATAGTTGAGCAGCACAGTTGCTGTTAGATTACTGTATTCCATCTAGATTAAACACAATCCTACTTCTCAGAACTATTTTCTTGACGTTATAGAAACATAAAAATAGCAGAACTATTAAATGAGTTGTCAGTCATGCATAAAAATTGACTGTGTCTAGCCTAATATTATATTTAGTAAATTTCACGAGCATATGCCGATATATACAGATGTATAAACATCTTTCAAATGCAACAAAAGCTAAATTCATCACTATTCTTCCAGTCATTATCATCAAAACTCATTTGTTAAATACTAACATATATGTGACATGTCAGACTAATCTTTCAACTTCTTAGATGGGTCAAAGCTTATAATTTTCTTTTAAAGAATCCCATCAACCAAGCTTATTTTGAGATAAGATGTAAAAGATCTTTGAAAATCTTGATTTCGTTGGTATTATTCTTCCTATCATTAGAATTATTTCTTTGAGAACTTAAGGACAACATTAATACAATATAAATAATATAAAAACAATACGGTGACTCTGACTATAACTGAAAAGCATTTAGAATGTGATCTTGTGAATAATGGTTCAGGAAACAATGAGAATGCCTTCCTCCCAAGATGTGCAAATACTGTATGGAAGACTTAGTCAATGCGGGAGTAACAGTCATGTCCCAAATTGTCTCCATGTGGTCTGCTATAGCCTACGAACATATAGGCTGATGGATATAGTTCATGACACACTGCAACAAACAGCTCATTAGCCCCTCAGCCTAAACTCATAAAAAGGAAAATGGAGGTGTGTATTTTTCAGGAAACCTGAAGTAGGAAAAAGCCTATCAGTTTTTATCCAAAGGAAATTGCCAATTTGCACTCCCAGAAGCAGGAATCAATGCATACCCTAGTGACCAGGTGGGAGTTTCACAACTTCTCACCTTCACACATGCAAGGGAGCTACTTGCACAAGAGACAAGTCTGTAACTATTTTGTGCTCCATTTCAATAACACCTCAAGTCAGGAGAACGGAATTGCAGAATTTTTCAAAGAGGTGCTATAGCTCAATGTTTCTTCTAAACTGTGATGTAAAATAAAGTCTGCTTCATAGGAAAGCAGACTTCCTGGTTACCAGCCAAGAGGAATATAGAGGCAGAAAGGCAGAAAAGGGGCAAAGAGAAGTGGTTAGTAAATATTATATTCCTAAAAGTGCGCCAGGTTATATAACTGCGAGATTCATACTTCCATGTCAACTGAACAAAAAAAGGAAACCATGGGATAAATAGCACTTAATTACAATGACACTGACCAGACAAAATGAACTGAAAGGTAATGGTATGGTGGACAGAAATTTGACCTTGAGACCAGGAAGACATGCATTCAAGTTCTGCCTGGGACATCAAATGATTGTGATTCCCTTGAATTCACTTAATCTCTCAGCACTCTAGTCAGTTTTCTTAAGATTATAAATTGTAGAGAAGGTGCTAACCTACACTAGTACAAGTGGTTTCCTCACCTGGGAGTTCCCTATACCAATGAAATCACAAGTAAATTTCCTTCTCCCATCTACTACAGTAAACAAATAAAGAATACTACCTCACTTTTATATAGTATCTTAACATTTAGAAAGTGTTTTGCTCAAATAACCATTTGAAATAGGTAGCAAAAGGTTTCATTATCTTTATTCTACAAGGGCAGAAACTGAGGCTTAGAGACACTAATTGACTTGTCCAAGATTTTAAAACTAGTAAGGGTCAGATCCAGGACTCCTAATTCCCAATATGGCAAATTTGTTATCATTAAGAAAGAAAATTGTTAAACTTATCCTTTCCTTGATTAATTAATTAATAATCTACAAACTACTATGGTTAATACATTATGTGCTAGATTCTATGAGAAATACAAAGACATATTAGACATAGTTCCTGCCATTCTAGGAGTTTACAGTCTAGTTGTAAGGAGGACAGGCACATACATAAAGAGATTACTAAAATTTCAAGATAATATAGTTTTCTAAGCCGTCATTTAAGATAAGGACAAGTACACACATAAAGAGATTACTAAAATGAGTACTACGGATTCAAATAAACTCTTAGTTTTCCAAGCCTTCATTTCAAAATAAGAGTTAAAGATCTTTGTCTCCTGGTATTTCCACAGGTAGCAATTCAAGAGTTGGCTCTGAAAATTCTCTTAGATTTTCTTAAGTTAGTAGGATAATGATGGTCACACAAATAATAAAATATCTAAGACTAGGACTTAGGGACCCAGTCTCCTATCTGGCATTCTTTCCACTACACTAGCGGGGTTGTCTTTGCCAACCACGTGTTGTTTTTCTCCATTTTTTAATCAGACTCATTCCTGAGCACATCACAGGAGTTGTGGTAGGATTGGTTGTATTGGAGCCTGGACTTCAACCAAAAATTGACAGCTTTTTTTGCGGAACAATGTAATATGGCTTGAAATGGTCTAAAAACAATAGTGATCCATGTTATATAATATGCAGGCATAAGGTGTGTGTATGTACGTGTATTTAATTCTACCTTGTAGTTGGTTTGCACCAGACCTTACACCACTTATTTGGTATTTGATATAGTTACCTGGTAGCTGATCTTCTATAATATCATGAATTCACAGGTCTAAATTATTAAACAACACAAACCGAAGTAAATTTGTTTCCAGAAAAAATAAAAAAAAACATGAAATACCGGGAGAAGATGAAAAGGTTTATTTTAAAGGTCAGAATTTTCTTCTAAAATGGGACAGGTGTAAGACAACAAGGTTGGGTTAGGTTAGGGAGGAGGTCACCAGGGGAGTGGCCATCAATAAAGGAAGAAGGTCTTGGAAATCACTCTTTTTACTCAATTACTAAATAGCTGAGAGACCAAGGATTGTAAATGCTATTGGTGACTGCTAACTTTTCAGGCCAGGGGCAAGGTCCTAGCTGAAGCAACCTAATTATAGCTTTGACTATAATCCCAGATGAATGGCTGTTTTTTCTATTTGAGGTCCTGTCACACCTTGGTCATCACTGGAAAAGAAATGCTGTTATATTTATAAAGCAACTTCACTTTAAAAGGTGTTCCTCTCAAAATTATATTTTTTCTCTTCTCATAGAATGTCAGAATAAAGTTGATTTTGCCAAAATAAATTATTGTCTTCTTATACTAGAATCTTAGAAAATGGATCTTAGACATCATCTATTCCAATTTCCCTTCTCATATGAGAGGATTCTCTACAATATTCCTGACCACTGGTCATCCAGCCTCTGATTTGGTCAAGTTCAGTGACATGGTACTCAACTAGCTCATTCTGGGGTAGCTCTAACTTCCCTCCACCTCTTTCTGTCCCTTATTCTTCACTCTGGTAGCTGTGTGCCGGCACATAACCTTTGGCCATCTGTCCTACCCGCTTCTTTCTATGTGTTTGGTCATTCTCTCTCTATTAATTTAGATGACTTGGCACAGTAGATAGAGCACTGGGCCTGGAGTTAGGAAGACCTGAGTTCAAATGCAGTCTCAGACACCAGTTAGACAAGTCACTTAACCTCTGACCACCTCAGTTTCCTCAACTGTAAAAAACTTACCTTCTAGGGTTTTTGTGAGGATTGAATTTTTGTAAAGCGCTTACATATAGCAGGTGCTTAATAAGTGCTAGTTCCCTTCTCTCCCTAAAACAAGTTTCCAGAGTAAGAATTCGGTTTCCTAGCACAGATGCAGCATTGATAAAGAATAAAGAGAAGTTATCCTTAAGAATTAGGTGAATTGAACTAGGGAAAATCATATGCCCTGTCACTGATCCTTGCCTTGACAACTTAATACCAGCCTTTGTCATGGAGAGAGGCTATGACTCACTAGCAAAAGTATGCTTGAAGGAATGAATGATCCTTATTGTCAATGAGAGGGTAGGAAAAAAATTTAAAATAGCTGTTCAGGAGCAGCTATTTTAATATGTCTTGCTGACACCAATAGAAAAGTGTCCTGGGACTAGGACTCATTCTTGAAAGCTACAGTACCTAACTTGTGTTTAAATATGCATCCAGGCAGGTATCGAGAGATTCAGAAAATATAAACTGAAAGTGACAAACTGTAAACTTTAAATTAGTTAAGGGAATTAAGATGCATTAATTTTTCTTTACAGATAAATTTCAGTTTATCATTGCTACAAAAGTTGTAAGTTTTTGTTTTCATTTTAATGAAAATTAGTTCCTCTTATCTTGGCCTAAGTTGTTAAGGGAGCATAAGAGATGATCTGAAAAGGGGGAAGGATGCAAGGAAACTCCCTTCTTTTGATATTAGCCCGAAGTTCTTCATTTTCACTAAAATTGATGGAATTATTTGCCTCACATCCACCAATAAACTGTTAAAATAGTGAGTGTACAATTCTATAAAATAAAATATGTTCAAGTGGAACTTTTATGTTCTAGACTGTATTACCAACTTATTATACTCTAATATTGGGGGGGGCATGAATGAATAAATGACATAAAATTGAGGAACATATGTTTACCTAAAATGAATACGAATCCAACAAAGTACCTTATCATTTTGTTCGCATCGGCCATTGTGCCTATACTCCCCACCTATCTATCTACCCTACCATATCTATCTCCAAATCATACCTCACATCTCAGTCAGATAGTTAGCCATCAGGACACTAGGGCCTAGCCTTTCAATAACCCCTCCTTTCTTCCCCCACTTTTCAGCTTCTTAGTCTAGAAAAAAAATACTACATTGCTACTATTAAAAAATTTGGCTGTGCTCTACTCACAATCCCTGAGACTACTTGGATAAAAACTGCCATTTCTTTCTTCCATTCTTTTCAGGTTTTGCATCTCCCTACTAAAATGACCACTTCTTGAAGGCAGGGACTGTCTCATTTCTGTCCTTGTATCTCCAGTGACTAGCACATTTAGGGTTCTTAATGAATTTTGTTTATTGATTATACTGCTCCAAGGCATCCCCTTATTCTGAACATAGAACTGATCCAAATAGTTTTGGCCTAAATGTAGTTTTAGCGTTCTTCAAAGAACCACAGATTTCTTCCAGTTATAATATTCTTTGATTCCAACTACCTTTTATTAGTGAGAAAAACTGCCTTCAGTGACTTGGAAGATAGAGTAAAATTTCTTTTAAAAAATACATTTTTCTATTTCCAGTCCCTGGAATTAGATTCCTGTAAACCACTAGACATATCATAACGTAGCTTTTAAAAGCAACCATGGAACATCCAGGAAAAGATGCAGAAAAATTGGTATGAAAAAGAATCCCCCAAGTCTCTATTTTTAATCATACCCTTAACTTTGTAAATCTGAGGTCTAACCTAAAAAAAAGTCAAAGAGAAACCACTTACTGTGAATAACTTTGGTTTATTGGGATTAGCAAGGACAAGCAGAATTCCAAATACAACTTGATGTTACTCTAGCAACCAGATATATTTTATAGGCAGTGGAAAAATCCTCTTTTCTAAAACTCACTTAATGGAACCTAATAATACAATTTTCATGGTCTTCCTTGCTGACTCAGCCCATGGATGAGCAAATCTTGTTGATGCAAGTATGGGGAATGTGTAAGTCAGTTATATCCCCACACAGTCTGGACCTTTGCAGCACATCCATCCATCCTAACCCATACCATAAGTGGATAAATCTTCATGCCCCAAGGAAACCTGCAGAATTTTGCCCTAGAGTGGTCAAAGCTAGACTTTTCCAATGATTTTCAAGCCTACAAATACAGAGGTGTCTATAGCTACTCTGAGAAATGCCTTGGAGGAGAGAGTTGGGAGCCTTCTCCCCAAAAAGGGCTCAGAAACTCAAGGGCTGAGCTCCCTGTGGCTACTTCACAGTCCTAGTCATGAGCATTAGGACTTGCTAAGGAGACCAGGGCACTGTGGTGTTTACTACAGTAAATGCATAGCACAGTTGTAGGCCTTCTCAGCTGATAACAAGTTTGTTCTTTGGTTACTTCAGTGATCCTCAAGATGGAGAAAATAGTTACAGGTAATCAGTTGATCCAATAAAAAGTAAAAACACCTCAAGTCCCATTAACAAGGGACTGACAAAGGACAGAGTAAGAAACTCTTGCCAAAATGCCTCCTCTCTCTCCTTTTCAGAAAGAAAAAGAAAATAAAGATAAGCAAATTTTGTTGCTGTATATACACAAGATTCAATCAATTCAACTATTGCGACCAAAGTTTTGGTTAAAAATCTCTTAAAATCTTCCACTTTTACCCTGTACAAACATCCTTCGATATGGACATGACCCCAACAGGTTGACTAACCAGCTTGTCTTGGTATTCTCCATCATTATCTTTGCTTTCCTCTCTCTACTACCGTATCGCTTTGCTTCCCTCTGTTTATCTGAAGGATGTCCTTTTTTATTAATTATCTTTCCAGCACCTTGACTTTTAAGGAGATACACTTTTTGGAAGATAAATAAGCAAGGAGTCACTCATTGATTCGTGTGCCTCTTCTTTTAAAGAGCAAAAGAAAGGTAGCAGGTAAAGGCCCACTGTTGGGAGTAAATCTATATGGAACTGGATACAAATAAACTTCATATCCTCAGTTCATCAATATAACCTCCAATATTCCTCACATGAGAAGAAAAAGACTAATTCCTCATATTGTCAATCATCTTTTACCAAAACATTTTCCCATAAATTATATCATCATCATCATCAGTTTAGTTGTATCCTTCTTACTGGAGAAATGACTAATGTTATGGACTTGTTATGAGGTATAAGGTATTAGGTATTAGGAGACTTGAGTTCTCTGTAGTTCAGTCATTTTTCAGTCAAGTCCAACTCTTCATGACCCTATTTGGGGTTTTCTTGGCAAAGACAGCAAAGTAGTTTGTCATTGAGTTTGTGTAGTTTCAGCTAATTAGCTATGTGACTTGGCATAAGTAACTTATCTTCTTAGTACCTCAGTTTCTTCATATGTAAAATGAGAGAGCTGAACTAGATATACTGTAAGTTCCCTTCCATTTCCAACACTCAATATATCCCTTAAAGGCATTCATTATTTTATTTCATTCTTTAAAGAATTCTTACTACCAAAATAAAGTTAAAACCTTTAAAAGCTTTTTTCAATGGTTCCTATAATACCTTATAGTTAATTCTCATAAAGAAATGAGAAAACAAACTTACTAAGAGAGACTAAAAGCGTCATTTCTTGTCATTTCCCTCCCTCCCACCCACCACCACAGGTGTGGAACCATGGAAAGAAGCCTACCCTTCAGTAGAGAGAGGGAATTGGTCCCATTTAATCCTGTTTCCTTACTTCTACAATCTGAGTCAATCTTTCTGAAATCCAACTGAAAAAGCAATGAAATGGCCCATCATTAAATTAACCTAATTTGTAAACTCTTAATCTGGTTCTACATGCAGCCTGATTCCAAATAAGTTGGGTGATGTAAAATGTTCAGAATGTAAAGTGGTCCCTGTAAAATTAAATTTTTAAGGGAATCATTTATTACCCTAAGAAGGAAAATTTACTTCACATGCAAGTATTGAGGTCCTAGTCAGATCTGGAAGATGATGTTATTTTGATAATGGATTTTGGGGGGATTTTTTTGAGTTTTTTATCTTTTTAGTCCATACATGTGATTCATCAGTGTGATCAACTCCCATTATTATAGAGACTCTATTCACTAATGTAGATCAGCAGATCGATCTGTAAGATATAGTCTTTGAAAGCCACCTGAGACACTGAGAAGTTTAAATAAGTTGCGTATAATAACATATCCCAGAGTACATCAAGGGCAGAACTCTCTCTGTCAGGAATTCTTAATCTTTTTTAAGTCATGGGCTACTTTGGCAGGTTAGATAAGCCTTTGGACTCTTTATCAGAAGAATGCTTTTAAATGCATAAAATAGAATGTATAGGAGCATCGAGAAAACCAACCGCAATGTAGTTATCAAATAAAAAAATTTATTTATTTTTAAATATTATTTTAATTTATTTTTTAAAGTAGAGACTTAAAAAATCTATTATATTCAGTTCTAAATTCTCCTCCCCTTTCTCCACCTAATGAAAAGTCAAGAAAAAAAGAAAACCTATATGTATAGTTGTGTAAAGCAAATTTCTCTATTAACCATGTATTTTTAAAGCAAGAAAAAGAAAGAGAAAAAAAATATGCTTCAATCTGCACTCTGAGTCCATCACCAAATTCACCGACCTGAAGAGCCCTTGCTCTAGGTAGTTACTATGGTACTAGAGAATCACAGATTCAGAACAAGATGGGTTCTTTAGCAGTCACCTAGCCTAACCCCCTAATTTTACAACTGAGGAAATTGAGACCCAGAAATGTCAAATGACTTGTTAATGATAACATTGCTGGTGAGTGATAGAGTAGGGACTAGCACACAGATCCCTTAACAACTTAATCTCTTCACATATTAAATCACTTATCTGGGCACTTTATATCTATGGTGAAATATTGAATCATCTCCATAGTCAAAGTCTCCATTTATTCCATAATTTGTCCTACATAAAATGTTGACAATCTTGAAGAAAAGTTGTTCTCTTACACATTTATGCAGAATTAATCCATTTCTGACTTTCAGATTCTACCAAACAGTGAGTACCCTTTATGTATGAAAATAAATTAATTATATTGGATTCACATAGAGTAATATTTTATGGAGGAAAAGTGGGAAAGAAGGTTTGTTGTAGACCTTTGCATATAGTTAGCACTAAATAATTTCTTAATTGAATAACTTTTTGTTCAGTTGAATTTTACTTCCTAAGTACTACATAGGGATACAGTGAAAAGGTAGGTTAGTGTTATTAAAACTTTTAAATGGATATGTATATAATCCAGGCTTGAAAATGAATATTAAAGCATAATAAGCCAAAATTATCAGTAAAAATTTAAAAAAATCATAAAGATAAAATTTTCACAACTAAAATAAGTTATTTTCATTGCTTTCTGACTCTCTTTGACCTTTTTCCAATGTTACAGTATAGATTTTTCAAATCTCATTTCACAATTTTTTAAAAAAAAATATGATGTCATCAAAAAATCAGCCCTTATCTTAAAGCCAGGTCTATATTCTGAACACTTGGAAGGTACAGCTGAACTCTTCCATATGTGTTACCTTCTTTAATTAGAATGTGAGCTCTGAGAAAAAGGACTGTCTCAGTTCTCTACTTGCATTCCTAGTGTTTAACACACTGCATGACACATAGTAAGGCCTAGTAAATACCTTTTCCATTCCATTCTATTCTGTGAGAAATAGGTGATATTCTGTTAAACTACATTGTTAACCCCCTACAGTTATTTTTTTTAAAGTGCACCACCAGACCCTTGCTATAACACTGTCCCCTGGATTCATGCTTCAAGACAACCTTATAGATGAGATCATCCCATAATAAGGTCTTCAGGGTATGTCAATAACTAAATTCCCTTGGGTTGGGTTCAAAATGGGTCCACATTATACTGAATTCCACAGAATATAAACCTCTAATTTGTAATAGAAATCATCTCTTCATGGCACAGCAAAAATCCATTCACCACATTATTCTCTCCTGTCCATGCCCACACAAACATTCCATCTTCACCTACTGAAATCTTAACCATCTTTCACAACTTAGTTCCATTACTACCTCATCTAGGAGACATAATTTCTGTCTCTCACTCATTTTAGAACTTTGGTAATATTGTGTTTATAATTTTATGCTTGTGATATTCGGATTTCTATTTTGTTTGTGGAACTGTGCCATCTACTCAGTAGATGGTAAGGTCTGTGAGGGCAGAGGCCATGTTTCATTAATCTTTATAACTCGAAAGAGTCTAATACTGCTTTGCTCACACTAGGCACACAAAATTTGTTGAATGGAATAGCCATGTGAAAATATGAATTCAACCTCAAGTGTCATGTCAGACTTGAAAGGAAAAAGCAAACCCCTAAATATATATGTTCATAATGAAGAATTATTAATTCATCCTTTTTCTTACTAGACCTCTTGATTTCATCAGTGTGGAAATTCCCCAGGTATAGATAATTGCTACTACTCCTCTAACAATAAAGGCACAAAGAGCTTAGGTAACTAGTCCAATGTTAAACACATCTAGTATGTGTTAGTCTTCCTGTCTCTAAGTCCATTCTTTTAACCTCTCCATACTCTCTCTAAATTCATCTTTACCAAGATGAGACTACTACAGTGCTGAAGTATATCTTCTTATAGAAGGGATCTGCTAGGACTGGGTGCACTCTTGAGGAAGAACAGCTTGAAATATAGTTCAGATTTTGCCCTAACTACCAAACATGTCTAGTTCTACAGACAAAGAAACAACAGCAAAGTTGTACTCGGATCAGTACGCTTTGTGAGAAAAGATGAGTCACAAACAATAACCCCAAAAGGTAGTGCTGTTCTCATCTATGGTAGCACAGAAGCAACGGTTGGCAAGCAGGATAGCATAGGAGGGAAGGATGCACATGGGTCTCCTGTGTATGTGTGTGTGCATTTACACAAATGCATATATATATATATACATACCTTATATATGTATACATACATGCATTTATATACATCTACATATGTAGAGAAATACATTCCTTGAGATATATATATATATGTTTATGTATACATGTGCAATATATATTGTACAGATACTTGTGTATATATACATATGTATAGATGTATCTCAAGGAATGTATTTCTATATGTATAGAAGCATATATATATGCATGCATGTATGTTTATACATATGCAGGTCATATCCTCTGAAAAGACCACTTGCTGCAAAGCATGATGAAGAGGTTTCACAAGATCCTTCTTCCCACACTGTTCTTCCAGTTGAAAAAGCATTCACTTCCCTTAGGAAGCTACCCAATTAATCAATCAAGATTTACTAAGCGTTTCCTACATGCCAGGCACTGTATGAAGCACCGGAGATACAAAAGGAGATAAAAGATGGTTCCTGCCCTCAAGAAGTTTATAATATAATGTCCCAGTCTGGTGATGTTTCCTGTCCCCATGCTCTGTTTCCACTCCTGGATTTTTCCTGTTCTATAACATTCTTGGCTCTCCTAAAAGCATCTGAACATTTTTATTTTGTGGTATAGTTGTAAATACTTAGATTCAAGGGGATATGGGTGTTGATCTCTGCTTAACTACTTACTACCTTTATGACCTTGGCTGGGCTAATCATGAAGCCTTTCTAGGCCTCTCATTACTCAATTTTAAAGTGAGGGGGGTTGGACTCTAAGTTCTTTTATTCAAGTTCTAAATTCTATTCTACTAATAATTTTTCCACCAACACTACCAATTCACTATGATTAAATCAAACTCCTCTTCTACATCCTCACCAGTCCCAAGCCTTTGCCATTGTCCTACTGACCCACTTACCTATAACTGGTGGCAGTACCAATATCCTATGTGAAGGCTAGTATATATTTCAATCACCATCAGGTTATCATAATTTTTATATTTGTCTCTTCAGTCAGTTACTAAGTCTAGCTGCTTGTTTTTCTAGTACAAAACTCAAATCTTCCACCCATTCTTTCATGTTTCTACTACAAAAATTCTTTTCTTAAACCTGATTACCCTGTACCAAGAGTGTAGAGCTGAAGAAGTCAAGGGTGAAGATAAAAAATAAAAGGACAAGAAAAATCCCAAGACTGGATGAAGTCACTAAAAAGAGCTATTGTTTTTTCTGTGTGGAAAAGGGATCTTTTGAGGTCTCTTTGGGGATCTGAGATTTGAGAAGAAAAGGAATGTATTGAGAAGAAAATTGAAATTTGGGTCAAAAGAGCTAGTTTCTAGTTCCTTTTCTGTCACTAACAAGTTGGGTGACCTTGGACAAATCACTATTACCTATGTCAGTGCCTTGAACATAGTGTTCAAGGAAGCTCGACAAATGTTTGTTGTATGAGTGAATTTTCCTGCCTCAATTTCCTCTTCAAGAATAATAAAAGCTGCGCTACCTATCTCAATGTTGTTTGAAGTATTATGTAAGAGATGTAGAAGTGATTACAAAGTTAAAATTGCCTGCTCAAATGCAAAAATATCATATCTTTAATCCTAAGCTTTCATCCTCCAGTCTCTACTACTCACTGATGACAATCTCCCCCATTCTTGCTATTTACACCATATCACTAAGCTACTATCTTCAAATGGGTCACTCCAAATTGTTGGTAAGGATATTCAAATCCCATTACCCATCAACTCACCCAACCTAGTTTAGATCCTGTGTCTTAGCCAAGCTCACCTTCCTGCTGTTCCATTTTGTCTTTGTCTCCTTCCTCTAAATCACTGTCCAGACCACACCAAAGTGCTACCAGCCTCTAAAACCTGACCTCTTAGCCTTTGACTTCAACCTAATGACTGCTGCTCCTAAACCATCCACTTCCTTCAGTGCAGGTTGGCTCACCAGTTTGAATTCTGTGTTCTAAGCCTTTGTCTGATTTTAATTATGGTTCCTTTTTATCCCAGCCAGGCTCCTTTCTACATAGCTTATGGAGAAGTTATCTGAGCTTTCATTATTTCCCTATTCCTCCTTCACTGCTCCTCTCAAATCTGAGTGCATTTCTCATCTCTTGTAATAATAATTATAGCTAACATTTATATAGCACTTATATACAGCCTAGACACTGGGCTAAGGGCTTGTCCTTTTATTTTTTATCTCACTTGAGTCTCACAAGCATTCTGCTTGCATCTCTATTTTATATATGAGTAAACTGAGGCAAACAGGTCAATTTGCCCAGGGTCACACAGCCAAGAAATGTCTAAGACCAGATTTGAACTCAGGTCCTCCTGATTCCAGGTTCTGTGTTCTATCCACCATGCCACCTAACTTCCCCTAGGAATATTGTTTTCTAGAAGTCCCTGCTTCCCACCTTTCATTCATTACTTCAACAAGTATGTATCCTGTGCCTATTAGGTAATAATATATACATATGTGTACACAGCACACTGAGATTTGCAAATCACTCTACATTTATTATCTCATTTGAATCTCCCAACCTTCTGTGAGGTAGGCACTAAAGCATTAATATCCTCGTATTATAGACAAGTAAACTGAGTCTGAGAGAAGTTAAGGGACTTGAAGTGATAATGTACACAATAACCCAAAGACCGTAATGTACCATGTGTGGATGCTTTACAAAGATAAGTAACACGACCTCCTGGTCTCAAGAATCATAGTATCTCAGAGGGGGAGGAGAGAAGAGGAAATCACAGGATCTCTCTCAAGTATTATATATATTTTTATATCCTATGCGTAGCAACTAAAGTCTAATATATGCACCTCTTCCAATTTCATTTATTTATGTGAAATGTGTGAAATGAGAGTTTAACTGCCTTTTTCAGGTAAATCCAATCTCAAAATAAACTCTCCTTCCTTGGGGTGGATATGACTCTGCAAAAGGACACCTATTCTGAAATAGGTAGACTAAGCCATCTATGTTTTCCATCTACCCTTTTTATGTAGTTATACTGCCCCTGTTTTTTTCAGATGCATTCCTTTTTTGAGAAGTCCCTTGTTTTTCCCATATCCTTCCTCCCTCTCTGCCCAAATCTGAGACCTGGAAGAATTAAAAAGGTAAAAAAAAAAAAAAAATACAACTCCACTGACTGCTAAGAAGGGAGCTGGGCATGCTCAGTAGCCAGAAGAGATTCTGGGGTTTAAATAGGAAGCTTCCAATGCTCTTAAGCCTAGGAGAAAGGAAAAATATACTGGCCCAGGATGTGTCCCTGTCTCTTGTGCCATCCCTGGTAAATGTTTACAAGCAGAAAACTGACTCCTGTGAATGGACTGCTTGCAACCAGTCCCTAGCGGAGGATATCAGGCAGGATAACAGAGTGCTAAGAAACAGCCCCTCCATCTGGTTTGGTGCAAGAAAGGAAGGGATCTTTGCTCTGCTGCACCACAGAGCTCCAATAGATGGAAAGAAGATGGGGTTTTGGCACCTCTGGTGCATCCAGAGAGTGCAGTGTTTTGCTAGGATACAGCAGTGTGGCTGCTCCAGGCTGGGAAATGAGACACTGCCTAAGGACCATCCCCCGAGGCTGACTATGACCCATCTTGAGGCTGACAGGGGGGGCCCTTGGGAAGGATAGACAGACCATGGGCACAATCTAGGGAGGCAGCTTAGGACTCAGGGCTAAACAGATGGACTGTCTCCATGTGTGACAAGCCAGGGATCTTTTAGACACTGAAATCTGTGTGTGAGCCTCCAAATGCATACCTTCTTTGTCCACAGACTGTGATAGTTCCTTCTTTTCTCTTAGGACAGGAGATTGGGAGGAGAGAGGGAGAAGGAGAGAGAGCGAGAGAGAGAGAGAGAGAGAGAGAGAGAGAGAGAGAGGGAGAGAGAGAGAGAGAGAGAGCATTGGGAAAGAGGGAGAGAGAGACGCACAGCTGTCCCTGCTGCTAAAACCTGGCCGTTTTCTTCAATCAGCAGCAAAACATGAGACATTTCCACTGTAGTGCATCCATATTGAGAAGGTGGGAAAAAAATCCCCTGTGCTCTGCTGCGTGCATTCCAGTCACCCCGAGATGGGAGGCGACCCACGTCCATATGCCATGGAGCGATTCTTTCCCCCCACCCCACCCCCCTCGCGCCGCACACTCTCTCTGCACCTAGCTAAAGCAGACCACTCGCTTGGCAGGTTTTGCAGCAAACCCGGTTAATCAGTGTGACAGCAGCTAGTCTCTTACCGTGGGTAGCAGCGGCTCCATTTGCGCTCCTTGCTCTTTCATCTCCATGTTCTGAGATACCTCTGGAAGAGGCACCTTTCTTCTGCAGTGTCTTCAGTGTCTTCCACGGAGCCCGGCGCTCGCTCTGCTTAGTATTCGGATCAGGTAGCTCTGAAGCAGGAGGCACTTGAACACTCCAAATCACCACAGTCACATGGCTCCTACTCACTCGGGCTGCTGGCCAGATTTCACACTGAACGCCTTGGAACCCTGGGCCACTGAAAGAGATTTCCCCAATCCCTGTATCCCTGCCCATACCTGGTGCCTGGAGGAAAGGGCGTTTGTCAACACTGGTGTCCTGGGGTATTAGCCATCTGACCTAGAAGGAGAAAGTACTGACTTCTTAAGCAGAACAGCCCCAGCTGAGAGCTCTCACAACCAGGGTTCACTCCCTTGTCACCATCAATCAGGTAAGCTATTATTCCAGGCTCAGGACTCCATAAGAGAAAGGAAAAAATCAAAGGAAAAGGCACGCTATTTTGCACTTTGGTGGACCTCAAGAACCAGATACGGCAAACTCACAAATTATTTTATATCAATGGCTGCCCAAACTGGCATACCTTACACAGGCTCACACTTTTTAGTCACAAAAGTTAACCAACCTGCAGTTAGATCTCACTCATCGCAACAGTGAGATGGGAGTAGAGGTACTAGTAAATCTTTTAGTTGGAAAACAGGGTAAAAACCTTTAGCAAATAGAAATATGAGTTGTCAGCATATACTTGAATAATCTATGGTTTTTGTGAGAATAGAGAAATCTTTGCACCAAAGTTGACTGACATCCCAAACAGTATATAATTTGCCATAGGATTCTTAGAGAATTGACTGAAGCATACAGAGGTTAAATGATGATCCAGTGTCAGAAGCAGAATTTGAACTCAAGTCTTTCTGACTCTTAAGTCCATCACACAATCTATTTCCCCAGGCTTCCCCTGCATAGATGATGCAGAAAATAAAATCTGTTTCCATAACAGCAATGATCACAATGCTGTACATTAAACACTTTAACCAGCAAATGAGTGGCATGAAAACTTCAAAAAAATTCTGCAATAGAAGAACTCATTTGTGAGTAGTTGGTGATGGAGATTTTTTAAATTAGAATAATTACGAATCTAGAACAATGTGTCATGGAGCCATTTAGATGACCTGGTCTTAGACCTTCAATATGTATCATTAACTAGTAATCGAGGAAGAGAGGAAAGCTGAAACATCAGAAAGTTTCAACCTGTAATGAGCAGTTTTTTCCAGATTAAAACAAAACAAAGCAAAACAACCATCTTACCATAAGAAAAGGGCAGCTTGGTGGCACAATGGATAGGGCACAGGTCCTGGAGTCATGGAGAATCTAAGTTCAAATCTCAGACACTTGCTAGCTGTCACTTAACCCTGTTTGCCTCAGTTTCTCATCTGGAAATTGAGCTGAAGAAGAAAATGGCAAATCACTACAGTATCTTTGCCATGAAAACACCAAATGGGGTCATGGAGAGTCAGACATAACTGAAATGACAGAACAACAAAAGCCATAAGAAACACTAAATTATTTTCAGTGTTATAACCCTTTAAGATAGATTATTTCTTATTTAGCTATGTTTTTAGAGATGTCTTTTGTTTTGTTGCTAGTAATAACCCAGGATAGTAATTTTATAACAGGAATCAGTTAAATAGGCTGAATCAGTGGTGCCAAATTCAAAAAGAAAACAGGCCACTAAATAGTATGTAAGAATCGCTGTGGTAACATATTGACTTAGAAAATCACACATTAACATTATCTATGTTCTATCTTGTTTTGTTTACTTTAAAAATATTTTTCAATTATATTTTAATGTGGTTTGGGCTCATACTAGGGAGCATTGCTGGCATATGTGTTAGACACTTCTGGCTTAGATGACCCAATACATGAATCATTCACCTTTAAAACATCCATTTCTTTAGTACATTATCCCTGAAATTTCCTTAGTATTGGGAACCCTCATTACCTAGCAATCCATATCTAACTTCAAGTCATAGGCAGATGCCTAAATTATGAGTCCAGAAGAATGATAAAAAATTGCCACCTGCCCCTCCTGAAGGAGAACTGATCATCTAAACATGCAGAATAAGATATGAATTTTTGGACATGGCCAAAGTAGGAATGTGTTTTGATTGACTATGTGTGTTTATTACATGGGTTTTCTTTTCTTTTCTTTTTCTTTTTCTTTTGGAAGGTAGGAGGTGCCAGGGAAAGAAAATAAATACTTATTAATTAAAAAGAAAAAAAATTAGGTTTTTAAAAAGAAAGCTTCTAGAGACTCAAAGATTACATGATTTGCCCATAGCTATGGTGCTTGTATCACAGACAGAAGCCAGGTCTTCCTTACTCCAAATCTAGTACTCATATGCTTCTTCATACCAATATATGGAATTGTGGGAACTTATTGCTGTGTACTATATCCTTAACATTCCAAATCTTAAATCCATGACAATAAACTAAACCAATTTTAATTTATCATGTCTTTCTGGTATGATTTATCTTTTCCCTTTAGTCTTCTTTTATACTTGGTTTCTCTTACTAGGTTCTAGTATCATTGTTTTCTAAGTACATTTATTCAACTGTTTATCTTCATTGCTGGCAGTCTCATTGCTTTTTCTTAACATTTACTGTCATTCTGAACCAACCTGGTCTACATAGAATGAGAGTTTATGGAGCATCAATTTTGTGCAATTTACCAGTCAACCTCTCCTGTTTATACAAAGGTCTTTTAAAGACTGAAGCCCAATCTCTTCAAAGGACTGGTATCGGACTAAACTAGTTTTTACCACCTAAGATAGCTGTGCCTCCTGAACAAAGCCTGATTCTCCCTGTCCTCTAGGGCCTTCTTCCAAACAACCGCCCTTTATTTACCATGGATATCTTCTTCATCTTTCTGGGACACTACTTTTTCCTCAATAGAATATAAACTCCTTGAAAGCAGGGACTATTTCCTTTTTGTCTTTCCATCCTCAGTGCCTAGCAGAGTGCCTGGCACATAGTAGGCACTTAGTAAAAAACTGAAGATTCGCTGATTAAAGTAGGGAAAGTTCTGATTAGGTTTTTCAAAGAAGAGAATAGCCATTCTAATGTTTCATAACCATGAGGGGGAGTAGTGGTTGTCTTTAATCAACTGCCAAAAATCAATCCTACTGAAAAATGAGCAACTTACCTCATTATCCTCCTCAATCAATTAACAACACGGATTAAGTGTTGACTTAATCTGACTATGTACAGAACACTTTGAAGAGATACACAAGAAGGAGCCAGTGCCTGACTGACCTTAGGGAACACCTGTTGGCTCAGTAGATGATTAGAAAATAAATACCTGGTCCTAGTGTGGCTTGAAATAAGACTTAGCTCCCTTCTTATCCATGTCCAAATGACAAGGATGGGTTAACAATTTCATTCACTAAGGTCAAGCGGAAAAGATCACTACAGGAGATTCCCTCTATCCCAGTGCCAAAACCTTATGTCACCTCGTTCAAAAAGAAAAATTGAATTTATTTAGACATGCTGAACAATTAAAAAGATCTGATTGGTTATGTGTGAATTAAAAGAAGGAAAAGGAAAATGAAAGGCTTAAGTTTTAAATCACTTTTAATCAACTGATGCTTACAGTTCCTCTGCACAGCCCAGGCATTTAGCCAAGGCTTCCAACATACTACCATAGAGAATGAGAAGAGGGAATGGAGCAGTAGTCCTGAATTCCAGGATCTACTGGAATCATATTCTGGGAAATCTGGGAAAGTCAGCTTGAGAATAGGCCAAAAATCAAAGGAAGAGATCTTACACCTTCTTCTGAACTTTGCAACAATTAGGTATTGGCCAGGAATTCAGGAACAGAAAGTTCCTCTTCCTCAGGCTATGAATTGAGAAAGCCCTTTCCTCAGAGGTCTCTCCAGGTCAAGAAATGCAGCACAGTTAAGCTGTTGAAGGCCAGCCAAGTAGAGGGTAAGTGAAGGAGTGGAAGCTGCTTGTCTACTAAGTCATTTATCCTATCTAAAGACTTTAGAAATGAGCCACATGCACCTGAGTTGGAATATTCCACCAGTACCAATCAGTTGCTAAGGAAGAAGATGAAAGTTTGGAATGAGCTGCTCTTAAATGTTTATGTTTGCGTTGTATTTATACTCACAGAATCACAGGATATTAAAGCTGGAGGGGATCTTGGAAATCATCTAACTCATATCAGTAGGATTACACATTTAGAGCTAGAAGGGACTTCAAAGATCATCTAGTTGAGTCTCCTCATTTTATAACTGAAGATAATGAGACCACGGAGATATAAGTGATTTGCCCAAGATTGCAAGGGTAACTAATCAGCTAAACTGGAGTTAAACCAAGTCCTCCAACACCAAATCCAAGGCTCTTTCCATTGTACCACATTACCTCAGATGAAGAAACTGAGACCTAGGGAATTTAAGAGCTTACAGAAGATCTTAGTTAGTGACAAAGCCAGAACTGGAACCCAGGGCTAGTATTTTTCCACTATGCCAAGCAACTCCAAACCCTGTGGATAACTGAGTGGGTGCCCAGGAATGGCCAAACGTCCTTGCATGACCAAAAAAAAACACCAATGAGATTTCCTTAGTGGCTTTTGGTAGTCAAGCCAAACTATTAAATTTCAGGGGACTAAATTTGTCCCAGGACCCTGATTGAATAGAACAATGGGTTGACCTTTTATTCATTCATTCATTCAGCAAGTATCTGTTAAACAAAAACTATTTGAGGCACCATGCTACTGACAGTTCTTCCCTTTTTTTTAGACCCAGGAAATTAAGAAGTTTAATTTTATTCTTTAAAAACTTTAAAAAATATAGTAAGGATACAGTAAGGCCAAATGCCAGCCATGCAGACAGAAGGGGCCTGCAGGGAAGTGCCGCTGAGCAGGATGCACCCTTCTTTTCTGGCTGCCCAAAGTCATTCTAGACCAGCAGGGAAGAAACAATACTACCATGGTGTGCTTCCTTCCTCACTCCATCTTCTGTCCTGGGATTCCTGCTGACCACTATTCCTGCCAACCACCCTCTAAGCATACAAGTCAGCATGGATCTAGAGTACTTTGAGTTCCTGTACTCTTTTGTTTCTAAACTAATACAAACACATTATCAAAGAATCTGGATCATCACTTCAGAATTAACCACCTAATGCTAAAGCTGATGTGGTAAAGAGAAAAGAGGAATTGATGTGAAATTAGAAGATCTGAGTTCAAATCCAACACTAGCAATATGACTCTGGCCAGGACTCCTTCATGCCTCATTTTCTTTCCCTGTAAAAATGAAGTAGGTTATACTACTTCACAGTATATCCACTTCATAGAATTACTTTGAAAAAGCATTTTGTAAACTTCTAAAAGTTTACAAAATATTTGTCATTATGATGATATTGATATCTTAGAAGGCAATATTTTGGCCATAGGTTGTTTTTTGTTTTGTTTTGTTTTGGTTTTTGGTGAGTCATTGTCTAAATTCTTTGGTGAGTCATTGTCTAAACTACAAACAACGTGCTTATTCAGAGTACTACAGAAAGTTAATCAATGAGAATCTGGTGGAGGTTAGATGACATAAATTTGTTGTGATCCTAGTTAACATGATTGGTTGACTTTCTTCAGCAGTGTCCAATAATATAAGAAAACGAGTGGAGAAAATTTCCCTGAGAGTAACTCAAGGTTGGGGTTTGACAAGATGTGAGTGGGCAGGTAGATGGCACAGTAAATAGAGTGCCAGGCCTGAGGATGTTGAGGAGATTAGGATAGCAAATGGTTAATTGTGGAAACTGAGTGACCCACACTGACTCCATCTTGTGACTCAATTCTGGAGCTAGCTCAGTTATCTTTCTAGTCAACTATGGATGTCGTCCAAATTCTGCCTTGTGATAAAACTTTATTCAATTGTAGGAACTGGGAGAAAACTTTATTGTGCTGTTTGAACCTAACACTGCATAGCTGGGAAGTTGGACCACCTCTACCTGCTACTTCGAGGCCCTTGATGAGGGACCCTTGTTATGCTGACCGTGAACCTGGTCAGATCCAAAGATTAATGCAAAGAGTTTTCTCATAATTGTACATATTAAGAAATTCATATGTCTTATCTGAAAATTGTTCCCACAATGATCAATTAGTTATTGTTTCTCTGTTCCTTTGATGTTTACAGACAGGGAAGGGTACAACACCTCTTTTTTTTCTGAATTCAGGGAATTATACCTGTTTACTTTTCCCACCCCACTCCCAACTTGGAAAGTCCCTAATCTTTCATCCAATTAGAAGTCAGATAACCTAACGTTGTATTGTTTCCTTTTAATTAATTGGCCTTATTTGATTAATTGTTTTTAATGCCTGAAAGACTGCCTCTCCCTGAATTGGGGTCCAAGCATAAGCTGAGATCTGGTCCCACTTTGTTAAGTAATTGTCATGAATTCTTAATAAATCGATATGCTAAGAAGATCCAACTTTCCTCAGTCATATTATCTTTCACCCATCACAGGTTTCTGGCAAAGTCAGTCAGGGTCAAATCAGAACTCTGATCCCCAGGGCCAACCACCTTCCGGAAAAAACTCCCCAGAATACTCCATTTAATCTTTCACCAAAGGACTTTTTATAGGAAGACTGCCCACAGAGGTAGGACTCCTGCTCTCAACCCCTATTTCTTCCAAGCTAATGTAAGGTTTCAGTTTGCTTGAGGAAGGCACACCATGTGAGTGTTGGAAGAAGGATGTTACAAAGGGGACTGATTCACCTTAACTCAACTAGAGTTAGAGACAGACAAGTGGAACATCTTGAGTAGATGGTAGTTTTGGTATTCAGAAATCTACCACTCTGGCTTCATAGATTTTTGAGCTTGAAAAAACCTTGGCAGCAATATAGTCTAAACCCCTTATTTTACAAATGAAGAGAACTGAGGCCAGGAGAGATTAAGTGAAATATCCAAGATTCCACAGCTACTAAATGTCTGAGGAAGGACATGGCTGACTCCAAACCCAGAAATCTGTTTATCGCACTATCTAGTTACCTCTAGTTCAGGCCCTCTTCAGGTTATAGCTGGATAATTGTAGGTAGGTAGTACAGTGGAGAGAGTGCTGGGCCTGGACAAATCTGGCCTCAGACAATTCCTAGCTATGTGACCCTGGGCAAGTCACTTAACCCTGTTTGCTTAAGCTCTTCATGGATAAAATAAACTAGAGAAGGAAATGGCAAACCACTCCATTATCTTTACCAAGAAAACTCCAAATGGGGTCATGAAAAGTTGTACCTGATTGAAAACCAACCACAAATTGCAGTAACTTCACAATGCGTCTCCTTGTTTTCAGTTTTCCCCTTCTCCAATCCATCGGTTGTACAGATGCCAAATTTATATTTCTAAAGCATAAATCTAGCCATGTAACTCCTCTAGTTAAAATTTCCTCTAGCACAAAATTTTTTTAAAAAATCCTCAGCATGGCATTTAAAACTTTCCACAAACTGGCTTCCATAAGCTTTTCTAATTACTCCATATTATTTCTGTTCCAATCAATATGACCTATTAGTTGTTCCCTACCCACTGCCATGCCTTTACACAGGTTGTCTCCCATGCTTTAAATATGCTCTGTGGGTGTGTGTCTCAAAACTAAAAAATAATGTTAAAAATATTAATTTCACATGTAATTGGGAAAAAATAAAATATTATTTAAAAATATATATACTCTGATTTAAGTTCTTTCTAAACACACCGTGAGTACCATTTCCTGTCTGAGACCTTTTTAGTGTTTTCTACCCCATGAAATGTGTAATGATCATAATTTATATTTACCCATCAATATATGTGGATTCCTGGGAGAATATAAGCTCCTTCTGTTTCATTTTTCTCTGTGTGTCCCTTTCTAGCAACAAAGGAGGCAGTTAATAAATGTTCATTGAATTGAACTGAAACGTCACTTTCATATTCTTCCACTTATTTTTTAACACCCATTCTCCTTTGGAGTACATTGTCTGGACAGTGGAACTTAGCTTGAATCTACTTTGAGGAAGAATGAGGGGGGAAAAGGAGGGAGGAAGGAGGGGCAATTTGAGGAGCTTCCCTGAGGAGCTAGGGAAGATTTCTATTTCTACTGCACATCTCTATTGAATTATAAAAAATTAAATTGAAAAAATAAATCAATGTTTGTCAAAAAAGAGTCTCCCTCCCATCTGTCAGGATGTTTTAAAGAAACTTCTCATCAATTGATACTTGGAGTGTTCATCTCAAACCTGGCACCAGCCTAAAATTATTATAGACACCCAAACTCCCCGTATTATGTTTACAAAACTCCTTATTCCTGTTGTTTGATAGATAAAGTCACCGATAATCTAACAGAATTATGACAACAGTCCACAATGACCCAACAAAAGCTTGCTCCCTTCCCACTAAGGGGCCCCTAGCTCTGGGATCAAGGGCACATACTAGGTAAAGTCCTATGGGAGCCCAACCTCCAAAAGGAGAGGAGTCTCTCTCTCTCTATGTCTCTCTCTGTTTGTCTCTCCCTCCCCTCCCCTCCCTCCCTCCCTCTCTCTCTCCTTCCCTTCTTCTCTCTCTCTCTCTCTCTCTCTCTTTCTCTCTCTCTCTCCCTTCCTCCCTCTACTCTCTCTGGTTCTTTATGCCCTCATCTCAGAGTCCCAGGGAAAATACATAAAGTATATGTTTGGCTTAGGTCTAGCATTTCTCTCAATGTACAATGTAGATCTAGTCAACATACATAAAACAGCTAGTTATTTCCTCTGTACAAAAGAAATGTTAAAAAATACAAAAGACTCAAAAGTGGTATATTGACAAAAACTCAAAGATGACACAGAAATCCATAACTCTTTTTATGCTCTTACAGGAGGTCAATATTTAAAATATTAAAACCCAGGACATTTAGTGAAACTATTGAATAGTCACCGTATCCTCAGATCGGCTCTGCACTCTGAACAATTCCCCCAAGGTCTGTGTCTTCTGTTGAGGCAGGCCAGGTGTTGGCCTTGTCCTTCTGGTGCTGGTGTTCTCTTCCAAAAAGCACTGTATTTACTTGACAGAGTACTTTCCACTATGCAGCTGACACTTCCAAAGGACACAGGAGCTCCCAGTGTCCCAAACTGGAAAGTTCCTCCCAGGAGTCCTATTTGGTCATCTCTCCTAAAAGAAATACACAGAGCAGAACATCTGAGGAGGTGACTAAGGGAACACTGCTCAACACCACTCATGTTCTGTGAGCTGATCCTCTGCTATCGAATGGAAAGGAGAACCTGTACAAACAGAAGATCAAGGTAGGCCCACTTAAATCTGTTACGTAAAACTTTGGAGGGTCCCTGGTTTGCTCAAAAGGTTTGGAAAGGTAAACTTTGTCCTGGCTTCCATTTTGATTCTCCTCCATTCATGGGAACGTTTTAGCCATCTGTAATGAATGGGCATTTGGAGACTCTCTAGATACTTGTCCACATAAACTTGATCAGTACAAATCTTATTTAATTTCTCTTTAATTTTTAAAATTTCTTTAATGTTGAGATGTGCCATGGGAAAATTTTTTTTTCTAATTTCTATCAATCCTCAACCGGTTTTATCACCCCTAAAAATGATTTCAATAATAATTTCTCAGACAAAAATTCTAAACAAGCCTAATTTCAGTATTCTTTGGAACCAAAGTGAGATCTCTCTAGGAATGTCTAAATGCAGAACAGAAAGAACCCTGGACTGGAAATCAAGGGGCCTGAATTCTAGGATTATATCCCTCAGCTGGAGGGATGTGGACAGATAGGATGTAAAGGAGGTTAATAACTAAAGTTTGGAAGGAGCTTTAGTGGGAAAGAGACACAAGGGTATGACTTGGGAGTCTTAATAACTATAAACTAAAGGGCAGACTGAGTAAGAGTCAATATTCCACTGAAAAACTACAATTCAAGAATCTAAAACTGAAGTGTGAATCTGGCTACAGGAAATTCAAGTTGATATATTTGTACTGGATCAAGAGACAAGATTTAGTGAGCTTGGGTGACTTCTTTGAATCAATCTGCTTTCTTTTATCAAGGGAACATGAAAATTCCATACCTATCCCACTCTGATGTACTTGCCCTGGAGGAATCTTGTCCTCCAGGACAAGCATATCAGAGCCAGGGGTGGGGAACCTGAAGCCTCAAGGCCACATGTGGTCCTCTAGGTCCTCAAGTGAGGCCTTTTGACTGAATCCAAAGTTTACAGAACAAATCCCCTTAATGAAAAGATTTGTTCTGTAAAATTTGGACACAATCAAAACACCATACCCAAGGACCTAAAAAGCCACAGGTTCCCCATTCCTGATAGATCCTTCGCTGCACTCTTGCTTCAAAGGATATGCAGGAAACATGGGAGTTGGTGAAATCCCTATCATGTTAGGTCTTAGAACCTCTGAGACTAGATGATTACTTGTCAGAATATTTTAGAGGGGATTTCTGCTGAAGTATAGATTGGACTTTTAAGGTCCCTTCCATCTCTGAGATGTTAAGATTCTGGAATTCTAAATCATTTAATAAAGACAGTTAAATGGTGCTGCAGATAGACCTCCAGGTCTGTAATCAGGAAGACTCATCTTTGTGAGTTCAAATCTGGCCTCAGATATTTATTAGTTGTGTAAACCTGGGCAAGTCACTTAACCCTGTTTGCTTCAGTTTCCTCATCTATAAAATGAGCTGGAGAAGGAAATAGCAAACCACTCTAGTATCTCTGCCAAGAAAATGTCAAATGGGGTTACAGTCACACATGACTGAAAATGACTAAACAATAAAATCATTTAATCCCATCAAATTTCAGTTTTCTTCTTTGTAAAAGGAGAATTGTAGCATCTATCCCGCCTAATCTACAGAGTTTTTGTGAGGATTATATGTAATGATGGAAGTGACAACTTTCTGTACAGGAATGCCCAGTATCTCTTCTTGGTCTCACACATTGTTAGGTGAAAGAGTATTACAGGGGCAATAAATTCCATAGAAAAAAATACTACAAAAGTTACAAATAGGAAATCTGCTAAGAGATGTGACAAAGGATTTACAACTTTTCAGTGGAATTTGATTATAACTTATTTTGCTATTGTAAAACAATGATGAGCAGAGTCTTATATGAGGAATACTTATAAACTGTAAAGCATTCTATAAATACATTATTATTTAATGCCTGGTTTGGGAGTTTGCCTGCAATGTATATATACATATTTCAATAGAAGAAGCTTCCACATTTGAGAGGCTAACATTTTCAAGAATTTGAAAAACTGAAAAATCTGCACAGACAGTAACGTACTTCTTGTAGGTACATAAAACTCTTCAATTAGCTGTGAAATTACAAGATTTTGGAGAGAGATATTAACACTTATGGGTTTTGTAGCTCCAGCACATGCCAAGTGGATCACAGCAAATATTAAAACACCATGTGTTGAATTTCATTAAAGAGATACTTATTTAGTTTCCATTGTGCTGAGAAAAGTAATCTAGGTGCCGGGTGAGATGTAAAATTTAGATAAAACTTAGTCTCAAGATTTTTGTAGCTTATAGTTTAGTAGAGGGATATGACATATATATATATATAAATAGCTATAATTTAAAATAAAATATAAGAGCGTAAGATTGGCAAAAAATGCTGCATGACAACTGAGAAATGAAAGGTCATTACTAACTGGGAAAACTGTACTCAATCATAAATTTTGCCTTGAACAAAAATACATTTTTTAAAAGAGGCTATTCCATGGTCACATTGTCAGGCTCATGAGCCTGGCACAACTTACTTCTCAGGGGGACCTTGATGTAGCCCACAGCTAGAAAATTTGACTCCTCCTACATAGGTGATCTTTAGCACCAAGAATTCCTTTGAAGAAATACAACAAAAGGAAAAATGCAATCTTAAATACAGGGATGACTGCAGAAAGGACTATTGAGAAGATTGTTTCATTTCAAGAGAATGGAATTCATAAACCCTGAGTTCCTTTCTTCGTCATATAGTCCCTACTTCTGTGTGGAAACACTACTGACCACAAGAGCGATAGGTCATGCATGGTCAGGATCCCAAATGCCATGTTGGACCACGGACTAATAAAGGACATGAACTCTGAATTGAATCGCAAATAAGTTATGGGATGAACATGTATCTTCTTGAAGGAAGAAATATTTGAGCTAGACTTTAATGGGTAAAAATTCACAGCATAAATTTAGCTTATAGCTCCAGCTGTCATTGAATGACCAGTAAGAGCCTCAAACCAAGCCTCTATCACTCTTTAATTTTTGATGGCTTAGACTCTTAGAGTGTAAACAACAATTGTTTTCTGTTCTGGCCAGAAACTCTAAGGTCTTATTCCCACCTACCCCAAATTGATAGTTTTGTGATGGTAAATTGGGTCACCTTTTGCTTCAGTCCTTACCTAATCCTTAGTTACTGAATGAGCTTTGCTTCAGAAAAACCGAAACTGAGACCTAATTTTAGCAAGGCCAAAGTTACCCACTACATCCCAGGCTATCAACAGTCATCTTGACTTCTGTCCTTTGATGACTTTGGAGGAGAGAGTGAGATGGATGACTTTGTGCGGCCCTGCCTCACTTAAATCCAATGCACTTGCCAGTCAAGATATCGCCCTTGGGATATGAGGTCCTTCGAGAACGAAGGACAAACAACTGTTTTATAACACAATTTACTTTTTAAGTACACTAAAAAAGGACACATCTAATTCTTTATTCATTACAGTATGTACCTAACATTGTTGGCACTGTATTAATATGGAGAATGAAATTGAATAAAGGTCATTACAAGCTTGATGAAAAATGAGCACTAGATGGCACCATATTAATGGCCTTTTAGTGTCACCTTTTTATACCTTACTGGAGAGTTTAAATCCTTGAGACATTTCTCTTGTTGAAAATGTAATTTTCCATTACAAGTTGTAAAAACTGATTATTCCTCCTATTAAAAATCTTTAAGGCTAATTATCACTGTCATATAAACAGAATGAAACAAATAGTCTCTATTCCTAATTTAAGAATAATCAATATTATACTCAGTATAAATGGTGACACACTGCTAGCACACCTAACTGATTTTTTTCTGTTAGTCATATATGATTACACTAAGTAAATGGTGGTCACTGTTCCATCTTTCAAGTTAATCCAGCAAGTCTTTTTTTTTAATTCAATTTAAAATAAAAATTCAATGGTAAAATAATTTTTAAAATTAAAAAAAAGTTTTGCGTTCTTAATTCTATCACTTCTTCCTCCTTCCTCTCCCCCTTTCCTGAGACTGTAAGCAATCTGATATAAATAATGCATGTCAAACATGTAAAACATTTCAATATTAGTCATTTTGTATAGATTAAGCATCTATTGTGAGCCAGATACTATGATAAGTACTGGACTTTATAAATTCCAGCTCTTATACTAATTTGTCTGAATATGCCCATGAATGTCATATTAATGCAAGAGAAAATACTACATTTATTTTAGGCACTGTCACTGTCAAGATAATAAACAATATTAAGGCAAATACAGGAAGAAAACCTCACACCCTAATCTCCAAATCTTTTCTTAATATCTATGTTTTCTCATAAGCAACCCAATCATAGCTATTTGGTCAATAGGGTTCGACTATATCTCCCACATTTTAGGAAACCAGGAATGTATTCCCCCATTATCGGAGAACTTGGACTGTTTTGTCTTGATTTTATAACAATGTTTCTGAAAATACCTGAATTTGTGTTTTTTTAAGTGAATCACAATACTGTGATTGCATACCATTTTCCTAAAGGCAATAAATTGTTCCCAGAAGCTAGAATTTAGTTGAGCTAAAGAATCATTTTGACAACTTTCTTTTAACAAGGATTCCTTTGTTTTTTTCTACTACACTCAAAACTTAGGGAGTGCCCATTGCAAATATCAAATGGAAAGGCTATTAAGAGAAAATAATGCCCCTGATAATCCCTCAAACTTGGTCCTTCTCTGATGTGGAGCTATATGAAATAGAGAAGAAACTATAGTAGATGAACCATAAACTTTTATTCTAAAACAGGGTGGTATACTGAAAAGGAGCCAGGAGGCCTGGATTCTAGTCCCAGCTATACCACTAACCTAGTGCCAAATTGTATATTGTGTGTGTGTTTATATGTATATACATATACATATGTATATACATACAGGTATTAATATTTTCATTGCATATATATATGCAATGAAAATATTAATACCTGTATAATAATAGATTGCATTTGTATTATACTTCTGCGTTTCTGAAGTGCATTGTGTACATTATCCCATTTGAGCTCTATCTACCTATTGTTATGAGAGCTCAGTTGAATGGCATGCATAATTTTTTTTTAAGCTGGACCTTTGATTTCATTAATGTAGGGAATTCTCAGGGAGAAGACTCCTGCCACCAACATAGGTCATCAACTGTTCCGTGAATTGTATCTTAGAAAGTTGCTTGAGTCAGTGAGAAAGTAAGCAGAATTGCCAGGGTCACACAGTCTCCATGTGTCAGAGATTGAACTTGAACCCTGGTCCTCTGGATTCTGAGGACCGCTCTATAGATCCTACACCATATTGCCTCTTCACAGAAACAGTATGTCAGAGATGCACCCAGTAAAATGCATGAGAGCCCTCTGAATATTATAAAATGCTGCTATGGAGGAAAGGTCTCATTATTAACACATTCATTTTATACCAATGAAAGTAATACTGATTGCTCAACAAGGAAAGATTAGAGATAGAGTAGGTGAATTTTCATTATTTTTGGTATTACAAATGGATACTCTTTAAATGAAGGGAAAAATGTATTCACATGATCTAACAAATTAAATACTTGGCTTACAGGAGGTGTAAATGCGATTTTAAGTTGGGTGCTGAACTATAATCAGAAAAGTGTTTTATCAATTAAGACTGAAAGTAAAGTTAATAGAAGTTTTAATGGAATACAGATGACTTTGAAGTCCTAGCTGGAAAATACACGCATAATAATCTTCAATCACTTGCCAATTAAGTAATCGGTTTTCCATCTAATAGATTGCCAGTGGCATAAGCTAAAGTAGCTACAATGGAAACAACTTCATATTGGAAGAGTGTATTCCTTTGGTTAAGGAACATTAAGAAGAAATGAATTTCCTAGATATTCCTTTAAATTGATGCCCTTATGTTTTGAGACTCTACTTAATACCTTTTTCCTTCCTGAAAAGGAAGTGGCTTATTATCATAATCAAATATTATTTAACATAAGAATCATGGCAACACAATATAGCATATTTCCTACATAATGACAAAGGTCTAACCAAAGCTCTACCTTGTTCAGTTGACCAGATGAATTAAATGGGTAACAAACCACCAGTTCCTCCTGAGAACAAGAAAAACACACTTGATTCAATTAAAAATAATTTATGAATTACTTTGTGCAAGACACTAGGCACAGATTTTAACCCTTCTATTCTAATGGGGCTTAAAACTCAAACCAAGACTACCATTGTAATTTTCTATCCAGACTGCAAATGATCAGAAATGAGAGAACAGAGAATGAAACTGATCTAGAAAAACATGAAGAATGGTGGGTTCACCGATCAGAGACATATGTTGCAATTGATACTAGCCGTTCTTCAACTTCTTTAAGAGAAAACTGATTGAAAAGTATATGAATCTATTTGGTCACAGAAAATAACATGGCCTGACCACTATGTGAACAAGACTACATTTGTTATTGCAGAAATGTGTTTAAGTCTTTCTGTAGGTTAGCATCATTAGCACATTTCTCTTTCAACACATAAGATTTCACAGGCCACAAAGCCTTGTTTCATGCCAGACACAGTGAGCGGGCTGTGTTTTAATTTGTGGCTAATATTTATTTAACCACTATCAGCTGCAAACCTGATCCTATCCACAAGAAGACCCAGGCATGGGAAGTACTGTGCTCATCCTTGTGGTTGTGATCTCCACCCAACACTACAAGGAGCTCTGGGGCAATGTCAAATAACCCACTATTACCTAAACCACGGATGGGGAACCTGCTGCAGCTTCTAGACCACATGTGGTCCTCCAGGTCAGTTCTGTGAAGTTTGGATTGAGCCAAAGGACCATACTTGAGTACCTGGAGGGCCACATGTGGCCTTGAGGTCGTAGATTCCCCACCCCTGTCCAAAACCCATTCCTACCAAGGTGGTAGTCACTGATATCCTTGACCTGGGATTCCTGATCTTTTATTTTTAGAAAATATTTTGATAACTGCATTTGAATCTAACTGGTTTCTTTTGCAACTCTATGTATTTTATTTTTATATATTTAAAATATTATTCAGAGAAGGGGTCCATGGACTTCACTAGACTACCAAAGGGGTCTATGACACAAAAGAAAGTTAAAAGAACTCCTGGATTAAGAGGAAGAGTCAGATGTTATCCATCCAATGGGTGGGTGGACAACTTTGGAGCACCATTCTACTGGCAAACCTACTCCCCAGCTATGTTATATTTCATGAAGTTGTAATTATGTGAACAAGGCATTATGAAGTCAGCCATACATGTATGTAATTCCTTTACTCACAATGAATCAAAAAAGGGGTAAAAATCCCACTATATTGAAATACTGCCTCAAAAGCATCCAGACCACAGTCAATCTATGGACAAGTGCCAAGCCCAGTAATTTATAATAATTGCTAATATTCACATAGCACTTTAATTTTTACAAAGAGGTTTACAAATATTTAATCCTATCCTCACCACAAGCTTCAGATGGAGGAGTTGCTATTATTCCCATTTTGCAGGAATAGAGGAAACTGAGGTAGGCAGAAGTTAAGTGCCTTAACCAGCTTCTTACAGCTAGAGAGTGTCCAAGGCTACATTTGAATTCAGGTCTTCCTAACTCCAGGTTCAGCACTCAATCCACTGCACCACCTAGCTGAGTTTAAAGAAAGACATGGTTATTTTTTCCTGCAGTTAGTGAGAACCTGCAAAGGAGGTTCAAATAATAGAAGAGTGATCAAATGTTATTCTGCTTCCATGCGCCCAGTTTCTAGGAGAATCCCAGTCAATTTCACGAGGGACTCAAAAGTTGGGGCAACTTAGCTTTCCTCCTTATGACACAGGAAGGTAGCCTAGGCCTACAGACTTGGTGGGAGGAAAAAAACTCTTCAGAAAAAAATAAAGCTGCTCTTCCTGCTTTCATTCCAGTATGGTGCTCTACTCAGAACATTCCCTCAGTCTTTCCTGCTGACTCCTGAATAAGTCACAGTCACATAATGGAAAATTGGCATTGGAACAGGGCATACCCTCTTTGCCCCAATTGCTCTATCTTGACCTGTTTTCTTTAAGTTCTTCCTTCTCTTTCCTGTGTTCTTAAAATACTGCTGGAACCCTCTCCCTCTGAGGTTTCATCTGCATTATTTCCACCCTAGATCTTGTTGCAGTGTCTCTGTTTCATGGACATGCCCACGCTTAGAGGTGTCATGAGTGGGAGCAGTCAGAAACACATAGCTGATGCTCGTCAATTGGGGCATAAATATCACTCCAGTTACATTTACGAAGCAACCACAATATAGCTAGCAATGTATAACCTATGCATACAAAATAGTTTCTGCTCCCTAAATCAGGGTTTGCTAATATTTGTCTCTTCTTTCCACTCCATCCCTAACCCCCAAGAGCAAGCAGGGGTTGAGAGGATAAGTTAGCAAGGAAAACAGCAACCCACTTTGAGTACCCTCTACCATGGCCCGATAACTGAAGACAGACAATTAGGCTCAAGTCACTTTTGAAAGGGAAGTTGTAAAAGCCCTAGGCCAGTTATGGCAGGGCCAACTCATTTGGTACCTGGATCTATAGGTTTCCATTCTATGATATGATACACTGTCACAGAGAGCCCTTGGGTTAGTCAAAGTGAGGTGACTTCCTGTTTTGAGTCTGGGGATAAGAGAGTTTCTTGATCAGTGTGCTGTCTCTTAAGTCAAAGTAACATCCAGCTCACGTGTGGAGATGATCTTGACCAGCATGTTACGTCATTCTTAGATGGCATTTTAAACCACAAAGTGCCAAACTTTCAGTTTACTTTTCTGATGACTACTTCAGGATTGGCTAATCTGAATATTGCCTCTCCTCACCATATCTCCCTCAGGGAGCAAGCTTTGTAGTTTACTGGTAACCACCCTAGGGTTATTTAATTTACTTCTAACCACATTAGCCTATCATTGACACTTGCTACTAGACCATAAGGTCAGATTGGTCAGGGGTCCTATAACACAAGAAGGAGCTCTCTGCCTTTTCACTAGCTGCCATAGACTGTTCCTGTCGCTGGATCAGTGTCATTCCAGACTGACATGTTTGTGCTCCCCACAGGTTGGCTGAAATCATCTGTCTTGAAACATTGCTCGACCCTCTGCCAATTTTCAGTTGTGAGACAAGATTCGTAACAGACAGAGTGACCTCCAGCCTTCTTCCAGACAGTAAGAGCTCAGAGGGTGCTGGGGTATTTTTCCTTTGTTCAATTTGCCTGCTCTCTGTGTTTGAATTAGGTGTAATGCTTTGCATCCTTGCACTGAAAATTTAGTATTGTATTTCTTGGCCTTTCCATTCTCTTCTATAGAAAGTGATTCATAGATGATAACCTCACTCAAGTTTTTTTTAACTACAAAATACACTTGACTACATACACATCATATACATATTTGACACTATTTGCTTTTTGGGGGAAGTTAGGTGGCATCATAAATAGAGAACTGGGCTTGGAGTCAGGAAGATCTGAGGTCAAATGCTATCTCAGACTATCACTAACTTTGTGACCCTGGGCAAGTCACAATCTCTGTCTACCTCAGTTTCCTCATCTATAAAATCAGGATAAAAATAAATAGCACCTAGCTCTAAAAGTGGTTGAGGACTAAATAAAAAAACACATATAAAACATTTTGTGAACCTTAAAGCAATAGGAAAAATGTTAGGTACAAGTTTTATTAAAATCTCTCTAGTCAGGTTCTTTGTTCAACTATCTCTTTAGTATCTATCAACCTCACAGAAGAACTGCTTGATGATGGCTAAAGTGATAAGAAATCTTGAGCAGAGAGAAGTTGAAAACAAGCTCCTAAATGGAATTTTTGATACCAGCCTCTTCCAAAGATTTGAGCTGTCTTTATGTCAGAGAAGGAGGTCATTCTAAGATAAGGAGCTAAAATTAGAAAACCACACCTACATCAAATCTGAGTGGAAAACAGGTTAGATAAAATGGTGATTATTAGAAAATACAGCAAATTATACCTAGATGATTCTTTTCTTTGATCTTTTTCTCCTCAGGTTTATTTCATGTTTTAATGCTCATTCTTAGCTGTTATTAATAAAGAAGAGATGCTTTTTTAAAGCATACTTGAATAGGAAAGCATTATGAACTCCAACTCAGATAATGATCCCAGTGGAAAGCCTAGGGTCATCAGCTCAAGTTCCTTACAACTGAAAAATACATGACAGCAAGTAAACAAGTTCACCCGTATTCATCAAAAGTCATGAAATCTCACCTGGTTGGGAGCAACCTGGAAGGAGAAGAGAGGAAAGGGAGCAAAAACTCATAGTCACAGGCAAACAGCAGCCAGACCCACTGAAAGTAATAACATGACCATAAGAGTCAATGGCATTGGTGATTTGATCTGACCACTTATCATAGCCTAGGTATGACATGGTATTATACTGTAAGAGCTGTACAATTTCTCATGTATAAACCTCCAACTGTACACATCTCAGGATCATTGGCATAAGCGTTGAAAGGGACCTTTGAGGTTATCAACCTCCCCATCCAAGCACCCCATTTCACAGATGAGGTAACTGAGGCCAGAGAGATGAAGGGATCTGCCCAAAGTAGAGCTGGGATTTGAAACTTTGCCCTCTGATATCAAATCCTACGCCCTTTCAACTATACCATGCTGTCTCCCCTGTTATTTCCCCAAGTGACTAAAGAAATTCTCCACCTTTTCTATCCTATCTCTTATTAAGTACTTTTTAAATTAGATCCTCCAAACAAACAATGACCCAGAGTATCCCATGTTCTGTCTGTTCATACCCAGAAGACCTCAGACCCCAGAGTAAATGATCTACTTGTCTACAACTCCAAGTAACAGAAAGGATCCAGAGAATTGGTCTGAGTTGGTCAGATTGCTAGGGGGAATAGCCACTGATGAAAATTGTTCCCAGACTAAGCTAACAGAGCTAGTGTCTGCAAGTGTGTCTCTGAGGCTTCCTCTAGCTCCACTATTCTGGAACAACAACTATAACAATATTCTCAAAACTAGCTGTTAAGGGCCTGAAACTATAATTAGGTCACCCACCAGTCATCTAGCATCGGCTTACCCAAGTGCAAGCACAAGAAGCTAAGAGGGAATAACCCCGAATGCCTGAATGTTGGCATTAGTTTCTTTCACTTAAAATTTTTTAAGAGAATTAATTAATTAATTTTGAATGAATTTCTTCCATTTTTATCCCATTACAAAGCGTAATCTTTTTTTAAAGACACCTTTGTTCAAATATGAGTAGGACTGCCATTTTCTGCAGGACCCAATCATAAGTCATCCCACACTTGGACGTCTCAAATGTTAGACCTGCCTATTTTGGCCCTGGATCCTTACCACCCATCTCTGTCGTTTAGAAGTTGTCTATACAATATTCTTCCTTCAACCTCAACACGTGCATTCATCAGAAACTCACTTCGATTTACTGATCTTTCTTATGTTAGCCTTCTGAGAGTTAAGAAATCTGTGCCTTCTGATATAACAACTACTTTGCCTGATGAACAAATTTACATTACTGGGAGATTAGAAAAGGAGATCCTTCTCAATCATATCCTTTCTATATTTTACATGCATTTTAAAGGTCAACTTCTGTTGTCCAACTCAATATAGTTACACTCAATGTTAATCATTTCAGACCAAGTAAGAGAAGATAATCTCACCATGTCAGGCCAGGAGAGATTTTTTTTTTTTGGCATGGTGGACATTAAGGTAGTTCCTAAATGATGCCACATGTATGTTTTGGTCATTTTCAATGCCCTAGTAGAACTAGTCCATCACTGAAGAAGCTAAGTGGAAGTAGACTGAGTAAACGCACAGTTAGGAAGTGTAATAGGAAGGGTGAACCTAAGTGTTTCCTTCAAATCAAAGATTCAGTGAGGTTTCAACTGCTGGTTGCTGTTTCCTGAGCAAATACCAAATTAACTACAAAGGCTATCAGACAAAAGATGGTATCTGCATCCAGAAAAAGAATTGATAAATAGAAGTGTGTATACAATGATTTCGCAAATACATGTATGTATGTAAATGTATATATATATATATATACACACACACACACACATACATACATATTCGTGTTTAATGGTAGTCATCTCCAGGGTGGAAAAAAAGGAAGAAAAAAATAAATTTTATGATAAATATATTATATATTTAAAAGGAATAGCAAGTGTACATAAAAGATTTGCAGTTTCATGTGCAAAAAACTTTTTTTTTACTATATTATGTTATGGAAATGTTTGTTTATTTCATAGATTAAAAATAAAATAAATCAATATATATCTATATTTTAACTGAAATATTCCTTATTTTTCAGATGAATTTGTACCCTAAATAGGTGTTGCCCTTTGCTGGCAAAAAAAGGAAGAATTTGTGGCCTGAGGTAGGTTCTGAGCTCTTTTGTTCTTTAAACATCTGTTTTGCATCAATTAAGTTTCTTTAGTAATAGACAATGTCATCATTTTTTCCCATTCCTCTTTCTTCTGAGTCAGCAGGTTGCTTAAACAGGTCAGGTTGAAGTGAGTGTAATTGCATATTATATCATCTCATTTTCATCCTTTCTGCTTGTTATTGACTTTGACCTTTTTCATAAGCAGCCAATGATGTAACTATACACAGACAGCTGATTCTGAAAAGATGTCTATTACTATAATTAGCCACAAGATAGTTAATTTCATTTTTCATGATGCCACTCAGAATTTGTCAAATTTGGTACCATTTGAAGAAAAGAATCATGCTCATTCAGGAAATTATTAAGTAATCTACAGGTCTTTGATTGTTTTCATTTCTTAACCCTGAGCCACATTTTAAAACAATTTCTATGGTCTTTCTCATGTCAATTTCCCTCAATGAAATTACTGAGTATTAAATTATTTGTTCACTAAGTTGGATTGTAAAGTTCTTCATTAAATTTGACTTTTTGTGTTTTCTTGCTAAGTTTAGAGACATTAGGACAATCTCATGTGTTTAAAAAAGAAAAATAGGAGGAAGACAAAATCTTAAGCTTCATCTCATAAAATATCAAAAAATACATAAGAAAACAAACTTTCAAAGAAGTGGGTGTGGGAACCAACTAGCCCCAATCAACCAAGAGCATTTATAGTAAAACTGGAATGGCAACAAATGGACGTACATCTACTGATTTTTATATAGTGAGATATTTTGATTTGTAAGCATTGTGGGAACATCAAACATCTGCTGTACAACTTCAGAACTAGGTTATTACGTGACAAAATAATAGCGGCCCTCGGTATAAAGTTGGAAACAGTGACAGAATCTAAGCAAATACAGAAAATGAGTCATGCAAAAGGTGGGCTAAGGGATCAAATGTCAAGATTTCTCTAAAAAGCAGGAGATTCTCTTAACATAGAAAAGATCGTAGTATGTCTTTTTCAAAAGTGTCTGGGAAGCCATGAGGCTTCAACCCAGATGCCTAGTTCTTCATCTCTATATAAGAGATTTCCCACTCCATTTTGGGCATATGTTACTTCTCAGGTTCAATGTGGGGGCTAATATTTGACTCAGCAGCCATCCAGTGCATGTTTTCCCAACAGACTGGATGGGAACCTAAATTGATTTGCATTTAATTAGGACAGAATAGCAAAGGAAAACAGAACATCAAGTAACAGAAAATCAAGCAATAATCATTCTCACTCTCCCATTGCTGATACACAAATTGAGTAATCTCCTCAAAACTTCTGCAGCAGTCTATGTTCATCCCTCGTTTTCAAAGAAGACCATGACATCACAGAAGTGCTGCCATGACTTGCACTTGACTTTGTTTTGAGTGAAGGAGGGCTGAGCAAGGTCACCAGCCTCACCTTCCCCTCCTGAACCATCTGGATCCAGCAGTAGGAAATAAAACAGTTCCCTAGGTAAGAAAGGGTTTATCTTGACTACTCATCTCTCCAGCCTGAAAATTAATGGCTCTGCCTCCTGGCAACTTATTGTGCCTCACTGTTTCTTAGCTCTATTTCTCACAGGTTCTTTACTGATACCTTTCAACTCTGTCCCTAAAGACATCATTTGCTGAGGCTCCACTTGCTTTCTGTCTCCAAAGATGCTACTCACTGCTTCTCCATCAAGCTCTGGTTGCCACCTGTGAAGGCTTCTTCCTCAGGAGAGTGCTATTACTTTTTCAAGTTGAAACCACCATTGGCCAATAGGCTTCTCCTTGGCTAATCCAGATATTTTCGGCTCTTTTAGTAGCTGGGTCTATACCACACCAGGATTCTACACAAAAGGGTCACTAAGAGATCTATCAAGACATTATTTTTTCACTCCCCCTCCCAGAAAGATCCCTTTACTTGCAGTCAGATTAGGTTGAATGAATTCCTTTCACATCTTTCCCATCTCAGAGTATAATGCGGCTTTAATATGGCCTATACCTCTCACTGACTGATTCAGGAGGAAAACACTATTATGCACTTTCAAATGCCCAGAGTCATGCATATTGCTTTGAAACAGCAATAACCTTCTATAAGAATTATTTACCAAGATTAGAATGAAGAGGTCAAAGATTATCTATCTGTCTATCTATCTATATCTCAAAGGCATTCTTGATAACAAACTGGAAATGAATAGACAAGCTTTTCTATAGCAGATCACATCTTCACAGTAACAATGAGAGGTACAGAGAATATAAAATTCTATTATGCATTGCTTTTTGCTAATTTCAAAATATTATTTGATATGAACATTTGACTAGAACAAAATGTCAAAATTTGTCCTTAAAGATTTTCTTCAAATAAGTTATCTCTCAAGCATATGTGGAAGTCAAAAGATTCTATGAAGAATGTAACCATGGAAATAACTTTGTTCAATTATCTAAGTATAAAATCAAGGAAGACATATAAAACAGGAAGACATACGCATACTTAAAGTGCTAATCATCAATATAGAGGATGATCTACTCAGAGTCCAAACAAAAGGATTATCAGTTGATGGTGAGTTTTCCTTTTTGTCCCTATTAGCAGGTGATATATTTATTACATACAGTTAAAAGAAAAAGAGGATGGGGTGGGGTTGGGAGTAGACAATGACTCCTCAATAAAGTCCATAGCCATTCAAAAGAGATCAACATTATCAACTAAACTAGAAAAACCAGGTGGGTAGGAAATGAACGTTGCCTAGATAATGACATAAAGCTGACAGTATCTTGGACAGATGCTGCATATAGACAATGAGCTTTACTCACAATTAAATAGAAAAAAGAAATTGGGCTGGAATGAATTTAGGGAATTACACATTGTGGTTTAATGATTTCCCAAGCTCCTCATTGCCATAAAAGGCTCATCTTCTTTATATCATTACTACAGGAATGCCATGTAGCTATAAATCATAGAATATCATAATATCAAAGGAATTAAGATTGAAGGTTTTCACAAGAGGCATTAGGAGGATAAGTGCTAAAATTAAAAAAGAAAAGGTAGTCACTGAAGCATCTTTTTCTTAATGCAGAGAAAAGAACAGAAAGGAATCCAGAAAGAAGCACAGACAAACAGGGAAGTTGGGAAAGCTTCAAGTTGAATTATTATATATTTAAAAAGAAAATCAAGCTGTACATAATAGAGATCTACAGAATAATATACTATGTTCTTTTTCTGATTCATTGGGTATATAAAAATGTCCATTTTATTTGGTGTTTGTTAATTTCACAATAATTTTTTAAAAGAATGAAAAGATATATTCACCTATTACCAACAATGACTCAGAGGCATATAGAGTGACAGAGAGATGGATGTGGAGTCAGGAAGACTCAAATTCAAAACTACCTCTAATCTTGCTAGCTATCTGACCATAGGCAATGTCTTTAACCTCTCTCATCTCTAAATTTCAGCTTCCTCATCTATATAATTCAAGGGTTAGACTAGATAGCCTTCAAGAACTCTTCAAGATCTAAATCAAAGATTCTGTTTCTATGCCGTGCATGTAAGAAGTAAAAGAAATCAAGAAATATGCCTTCTACCTCTTGGCAAAATGGTGATGAATCAGAGACACAAAGACATGTAATAAAACATGTATGTTCAGACACAGCCGATGTGATTTCTTTTGCTTGACTATACATACTTTATTTTAAAAAGCAAGATTTCTATGTGGGGGCAGCTAGGAGATGGAGGTGAGTTAATGGGTAGTGATAGACATAAAAACACAAACATTTTAACAGGTGCACAGATCTGCATAAAGATGATAATTGGGATGAGTTAGAAGTTAACAGTGCAGCTCCACAGTTCCCCTTAGGGATGAAAGTGAAAGACTTCAGAAGTTAAAAATCTCTGTAGGAGAAAAATGAAAGTGAAAGATTTCACCCTAAAAACCACAATTGCCTCAGCAAGAAGAAATCTCCTGAGGGGTTAAAGGCAAACTAGCAGATTTTGGTGCTGAGGTAAAAAATGAAAACAAAACCTTTAGTAAAAGAAAAAGACCAGTATGATAAGAAAAAAAATAAAGGTCTTCTCTCTCGCTGACAGCTGATTAAAAAAAATAAGACTGAAAGGAAAGGACCATAATTTCTCTCTTCTTTTCCCTCAAGGAAAAGGCCTCCAGAGGAGGTCATCCTTTGATTTAACCCATGATTTAAAAGGTCTCTCTCTCTCTCTCTCTCTCTCTCTCTCTCTCTCTCTCTCTCTCTCTCTCTCCCCTCATCTAAAGAAAAAGGTTTCAACTAAAATGGATCACAAAAGAGAGAGGTAAAAATCAACTCTTGATTGGTTTCAGAAAATCTTGTAAGAACTGATGCAAAGTGAAGTGAGCAGAACCAGGAGAACACTGTACAAAGTAACAGCAATACTGCTATGTTGATAAACTGTGAAAGACTTAGTTACTCTGATTGATACAATGATCTACAATGGTTCAAAAGAACCTGTAATAAAAAATGCTATCCATCTACAAAAGAACAGGTAGAACTCTGGGACTATATGGAAACATATACATTTTTTCCCATTTTTTAAATTTTCCTTGGTCTTTTTGTATGTTTTCTTTTGCAACCTCCTATGGAAATGTTTTGCATAACTTCATATGTATAATAGATATATTACTTGCCTTCTCAATAGGGAGGAGAGAGTCAGGAGAGAGAGAGAGAATTTAGAAGTTAAAATTTAAAAAATAATCTTAAAAAATTTTAAATATAATTGGGAAATATTCAGTAAAATAAATAAAAACAGATTTTAGAAAAACGACTCCTGAGGCCACACAACAAAAATGAGTAAGCAAAAATAAAATAAGGTGTTTTCATGATACCAGAAATGACCAAAACAACCTGTAAGAGGAGAATAACTCCAAAACATCTTATTTTAAAGCTCAAAGAAAAAACAGTCTACCCCCAAGAACATTTAGAAAAATTGGAAAAAAATGAGACAAGAGTTTTTAAAGGATATTATAAAGGAAACAAGAGCTATGGAGGAAAGAACTGAAAAAAGGATTAATAACTTGAGAAGATCCTTAAAATCTTACCTAGTGACAAACTCCATAGAAATCAAAATAGATCAAATGAAAGTTAACGACACCAGGAGACAAGAATTCCTTTTTTATAAATTAAAATATGCAACATATATTTCTATGTTATCCATTATCTATTATTCTCCCCCCAAAAAGCAAGAAAAATAGAGTGAAAAAAGTATGCTTCAGGCTGCACTTGGAAGCCATCAATTTCTCTTTGGAGGGGGATAGCATTTTTCATCATGGTTCCTTTGGAATTGTCTTGGATTGATCAAAGTAGCAGTCTTTCATGGTTGATCATTGTTCCAATATTACTGGCTCTATGCACAATTTTTCTCCTGGTTCTGCTCACTTCACTTTGCATCAGTTCATATTATCATATCATATTCATCATATCAGTTCCTAACTTCCCAGGTTTTTCTGAAACCTCCCCTTGGCATTTCTTATAACACAACAGAAATGCATCACAATTGTATACCACACATGTTCAGCCAATTGATAGGCATCCCCTCAATTTCAATTCTTTGTCACCGCAAAAAGAACTGCTATAAATATTTTGTACGTATAGTTCCTTTTCCTTTGCTCTCTTTGAGATGCAGACCTAGTAGTGGCATTGCAAGGTCAGAGGGTATGCACAGTCTTATATTTCTTTGAGAATAATTCCAAATGAGACAAAATTGCTTAAAATAAAAAAAATGGGAAAAAATTTAAGATGTCTAATATAAAAAACAACTGACCTGGAAAACAGATCAAAAAACAACTTAAGAATCATAAGATAACCTGAAATCTGTAACTACAAAAGTAACATGGATATCATATTTTAAGAAATCATTAAAGAAAATTTCCAGACATATTATAAGAGGGTAATATAAAAAAATGAAAAGAATCCATAATTGACTTCTGAAAGAAATTCCAGAATTAATAACCCTCAGGAATGTCATTGCCAAAATCCATAGCTTCCATACAAAATAAAAAAAAAAAAACTACAAACAACCAGAAAGGAAGCACTGAAATTTTGAGGACCCACAATCAGATTTAGTAGCTATCACTTTAAAGGAATGGAGAACATGAAATGAGATACTCCAAAAGGCAAAAGATAAACCAAGAATAACTTAGCCAGAAAAACTGAACATCATTTCACAAAAGAAAAAATGGGCCTTTATCAAATAAAGTTTTCAAATATTCCTAATGAACAAAAAAAAATGGAGCTGAAAAGAAACTTTGAATTATATCTATAGAAGTCAACAGAAAAATAGAAAGGTTAACTGAAAGTGAATAGAAACAGAGTCATAAAGGATGAACTCTCTACATCCTAATGTAAAAGAGAAGGGTTAAAAGCTTCTTTAAGAATCCTAATATCACAAAGGGTTATAGAAGAAATAGAAATAATATCATTTTGAATATGTAATAAAAAGAAAATGGAGTGAGAAGATACATTAAGGAGAAATGGGGAAAAGATGAGAGAATTTGTTAAAGCACATAATTTGAATTTTCAAGTAGTGCTATATGCAAACAAGTAAGGAGTGGGGGGAACAAACATTATTTGAATATCATTTTCATCTAAACTGATCAAAAGGAATGAAGACACACACACAAAGTTTAGTGTAGAAATGTATTTAAATCATCAGAGAAATGGATTGAAAAAGGAAGCATGGAATAGGTAATAGAAGAGGAAGAGTAGAGGCAGGGATAGAAGTCATTTCTAATAGGCAAAACAAATCTTAAGTTTGGAGAGGGAATAGTAAAGAGAAGTTTAAAAGGAAAAAACTAATGCAAAAGAAATAGGAAAATGGTGTACAGAAAAGAAAAAGGATAAAAGATAAAATGGAGGGAAATAAGCAATTAACTTCATAACTATAAATGTCAATGGGATGGACACACTCATAAAATGGAAGAGGTTAACAGAATGGGTAAAAAAATCCAACATTATATTGTTTTTAAAATACTTAATATACAGATATGCTGAATTAAAATAAAGGATTGGAGCAAAATTATTATTCATCAGCTGAATACAAAAAGCAGGGAGTAGTAATTATGATCTTAGACAAGATAACAGAAAAAATAGACAATTAAAAGAAATGAAGATACTAAATTTTGCTGAAAATAACGTAGACAATTGATTTCAATGCTTGATATATATACGCCATATTTTCTAAATACTGAAAGAAAAAGTAATTATAAGGATAAATAGGCAATAAAATTGTGAAAATGTAGGACCTGAACTTACCACTAACAGGTAAGAACTGATTAATTCATGAATGAATTCTATTAAGCATTCAAAGAACAATTAATTCCCATGTTACACAGTTTGTTTGCAAAAATAATGAAGACACACCACTAAATTTCTTCTTTAAAATAGAAATATGAGGGAATGTTCATCAGTTGGGGAATGGCTAAACAATTTGTGGTATATGAATGTAATGGAATACTAATGTGCTATAAGAAATGACAGACAGACTTCATAAAACCTGGAAAGACTTATATGAACTGGTGAAATGAACAGAACCAGGAGAACATTACACACAGTAACAGCCACAGTAGGGGAAGACTGTTTCTGATAGACTTAGCCCTTCAGAGCAATGCAAGAACCTAAAACATTTCCAAAAGATTCTTGATGCAAAATGCCACACATATCCAGAGAAAGAACTATAGAATCAGAATGCAGAATGAAGCAGACTATTTTCTCTTTTGTTATGTTTTGTTTTGGTTCTATTTTTCTTATGGTTTCTCCCATTCATTTTTATTCTTCTATGCAACATGACTAATGTGAAAATGAATTTAATAAGAATGTATGTGTAGAACCCATATAAGATTGCATGCCATCTTGGGGAGGGAGGGGGAGAAAATTTAAAACATATGGAAGTGATTGTAAAAAACTGAAAACAAATAAATTAATTTTTTTTAAAAAAAGATATAAATGGTCTTCATACATAAACCACAGAGAATTGAAACATAACAAGAAACCTACGGATTGATTTCCCTAATAAACATAGATACAAACATTTTAAATAAAAAAATTAGCAAAGAGGCTATAACAACATATCACAAAGATTATACAAAATGATCAGGTTGGATTTTTGTCAGGAAGTCAAGACAGGTTTAATATTAGGAAAACCATAAACTTAATTACACATATTAGAAACAAAACCAATAAAAATCACAGGCTTATTTCTAGATTCTGGAAGAACTTTTAACAAAACATATCACCCATTTTATAAGAAGCCAATGAGTGAATAAAAAAAAAGATTAACACTCAATAAGAAGATCCTAGTTGAGATTAGATATCATAAATTTGTGTTTTTCCTTGTGAGAAAAGTTGCATGATTCCTTCCTTATTGATAAATAGCAGATGAATGGGAGGAAAGAAGGTATATGATGAGGGTCACCCAGGGTTAGTCAATGGATTTAAGGGTAAAGAACAGTCTAAAAATTGAATTGATAAGCTACAAAATCAAAAGTACAAAAGGCAGAAACTGAGGTTAGAAAGAGAAGTGATGATTGGGGAGAATCTGAAGTGACTGGAGTTCTGGGTTAGGATGAACAATAGGTTTAGAATAGAGACGCACCTTTGGATACAGACTAGGTGGAAATTTGTTTTACTTGACAGAGGCAGTTAGGTTGAACTGTGGATACAGCACGGAGCCTTGAGTCAGGAAAATTTGAGTTCAAATGCAAACTCAGCTACTTAATATGTGACAGTGGGAAAGTCACTTAACTTCAGTTTCCTCAAATGAACTATCTACCATACATCTACATCCGAGAGTTGCTGTAAAGATCAAATGAGATATCTATAAAGCACTTCACACAGTGCCTGGCACAAGGCAGGCACTAAATACCTGTTTCTTTCCTGTATGCATTTGTTATGAGGTTTTCGTTTTTCTTCCTTTTCTCTCAATGATAAGATGAAAGGGAGAAAAAAATGTTTAAATAAATAAAATTAAAAACAAAGCAAAAGAATAATTTTATAAATATGTTTAAGAGACCAAAGGAGAGATGAAAATAGATTGTTTGGATCAGAGAGAAGACTATCAGGGGATATACTAGATCCAGACCACATTCTGGATCATCACTGTCATCTAATGCATTACCTATTCCTTCCAACACTCTTCATATAGTCTCCAAATCTGATATGCATCATACTTGCAGATTTATGCAAGTCCTTGATAAGAATATTAAAAGTGCAACTATAGGCAAATCATGGAGAATCTTCAATACTGGACTATATAATTTGTAGTTTCTTCAATAGACAATTAGGAGCCATTAAAAGATTTTGATCAGAAGACGGACAAGATTAATGTAATACTACATTATTTAGTCAGGTGATTGACATGATGTTTCTTATTCACCAAACCTATTCTACCCCAGCCTGGACCAGCATTCAGCAGCACTGTTGGGGAGCTATTCAGAGAAGCAGGAGAAATTCTTCAGGGGAATAGCTGAGAAATGGGGTAAAAATACTTCCATGAATCTGAGTTGGGATTAAGAACTGATTTGAGGGGATTTTTTTTAAACTCAAAAAAAGTATATGAAATTTCCAGACTCAAGGAAAGTCAGAGAAATTCTCAAGTTGTGAGCCACCATGCAAGAACCATCACTTTTGATGAATGGGTTAAGAATCAAATTTACAATGGGTCATGTGACCAACACAAATTTGTTAAGTAAGTAGTTACCACCCAGGGATCTGGATTAATTTGGTGCTGGCTCTTTGGTCCTGGGGTACTAAACTCTAACTTCTAGTCCATTTTTTGTGTGTTCATCCTTCGTTGCAGAAGACCATGCCATCAGAGAAATGATGACATGACTTGCACTTGACTTTGTTTTGAGAGAGGGAGGGAAGTGCAGGTCACCAGTCTCACTTCTCCTCCAAAGTCATCTAAATCCAGTGACCAGATACTCACCAGGATGACTGGAGATGACCCAGGATGAGGCAATTGGGGTTAAGTGACTTGCCCAAGGTCACACAGCTAGTGAGTATCAAGTGGGAGGTGAGATTTGAACTCAGATCCTCCTGACTCCTGCACTGGTGCTCTATCCACTGCACCACCTAGGTGCCCCAACTTCCAGTTTATAGGAAAGCACACGCTAGCTAGGCAAGCTCGGTGATGGAATGGATAAAGCACTGAGCATGAAGACCTTCAAATTCAGTCTCAGATCCTTAATGACTGTGTGCCTTTGGATGTCACTTAATTCTTTGCCTTAGCTCCCTCAATTATTTCCTCAAATACCACCTTCCTCAGAGTCATAGTGAGGATTAAATGAGACATTTCTAAAGTGTTTATCACATTGCCTGGCACCTAATAAATGCTTAATAAATTTTTTTTTCATTCATACACGAGTATTTTACAACTAATACACTATGGCAGGGGATGGAAATGGGGATACTCTACTATGTCTGTTACTTTTCCTGCAGTGGCAATACATTTGTGTTGAAGTAACCTTCATGAGATGACATTTCTGTAATAGTGATAAATGCCTGGTTTAAAAACAATTATTTTTCCAGATAGACTTTTTTTTGTTTTACAAATCTGTCTTAAAGGCTACTTTAGTTGGACCTAAATAAAAATCAAGCATGAATGTCTTCTTTCTTCTGCTCTTTTAAGTTAAATCAGTCTTTCCAAAGATGAAAATTTTTTGGAAATACTTAACAAAGTAAAGACTGAGATTTATATTCCATTCTTACAATTTTTCACGTTAGAATTTTATTTATGTTTTTGGCCACTCTACAGGTAGTTTGAGAGGCTTTGTGCAGTCTCAAAAGTGCTGGATTTCATATCAAGAAAACCTACATTCAAAATCCATCAATAATGCTGGTCAAAGGACCATAAACAAGTCCCTGACCTTCAGCTTTCTCCTCTATAAAGTGGGTTTAATAATACCAATATTAATTAAATGAAGGGATCATCATAAGGACCAAAAATAAATATCACCTATTATTAACTGGTATTAATTTATGATATGAGAGAAACAGTGCTAGATCTGGAATCGTAGGGCTTGGGTTCAAATACCAATTCTGCCATTTAACTTACCTGTGTGACTTTGGGCAAGTCACTTAATCTATCTGGTCCTCAGTTTCCTCCCCTGTCAAATGAAGGGTGCATCATGTTGAAGAGACCCTTGGCAAAAGCATGTTCACATCAACATCTTAATTAGAACCTTCAAGCCAAAGAAATCTACAAGACCTGGAGGAAGGGGTAGAGCTCTGGACTTGGAGTCAGTAAATGTTTCAGACATTTATTAATTGAAGAAATATGGGTAAGTGACAAATTCTCAGAGACTTAACTTCCTTATTTGTAAAATAGGAATAATGTAATTTACTTCTCAGGTTTGTAGTGGGATACATTGAAATAATAGATATAAGGTACTCTGAAAACCTTTTTCTCTCTCTCCTCTCCTCTCCTCCTCTTCCTTTCTCCCCTCCTCTCTCTTACCTCTTCCACCCTGCAATCTGTGTGACTCCAAATCCTATCTGCTAAGATGAAAACCCTCTTTCCCTGCTACCTCTCCCCACTACTACCCTCTTAGGCCCAGACTTTTATTTTCTCTCCCTTCCCTTTCCGTTATGCCTTCTTAGATACAACATGACTTTCTTCAGAAAACTACTCTTCCCTGTCCTCAGTTTCCAGTTCCTGTTGCTCTTTCTCTCAGCCTTCCCCTTCTCTTTCCTCCCTTGAAATTCACTCAGTGCCTCTATACCACTTTGTTATCTCCATATCATTCTCCTATATCACAGGATTTGAGGTATTTAGGTGGCAGAGTATAGAATTCTTGGACCAGATTCAAGAAGAACTGAGTCCAATCCAGCCTCAGACACTTAATAGTTGTGTGATGTTGGGCCAGCCTCAATTTCTCCAACTGTCAAATAGGGACAATCACCACACCTTCTTCCCAAGGTTGTTGGATGCATCAAATGAAATATTTCTAAAGTGCTTAGCACAATGCCTGGTATACAGTAAGTGCTATGTAAATGCTAGCTATTTTTATTACTATTATTTAGATTCAGAAAGGGATTTGGATATATCACAGTTTTCTTGGGCTACTCTCCCAACTTGTACTCAGACTTAAAGAGGATGGGGTTCACAACAGCAGCCATTGCTCCTAGGTTCTAAGGTACCATGAGAGTCTGCCCTACTTTAGTATATATAGGACCTCATCAACCCCCATTAGTGAGGATTCCCTTAACAGTCACTCAGTAGACACAATTAGTTCCAAGCAATGGCATTTACTATAATGACATAGTAAGTATGGTAACTATAAAGCATTCTTTCCCATAGACCTGAAAGGCACTCTCCCACAGATATACAATGTATCCTGGGAAGAGTGGGTCCTACTGGAGAGTATAGTGGTAGCCATGGCATCTCATACTTCCATCACTACAGAACTTCCACATTAGTTGGTCAGGAAGCATTTTTTTCCCATAGTATTTTTTCAGTTAATAAGCATTTATTTTCTCTCCCTCCTACTCTTCCAACATAAAAGAGAAAACAATTCCTTGTAATATATATTCAAAATCAGGCAAAACAAATTCCTACATTGATTGTTTCCAAAATGTATGTCTTATTCTACATTCAACAAGCAATTATTAAGGGTTATTGTGTGCCAGGGCCTCTGCTAAGCATTGGAGAAGAAGTCTACCCCAACATAGTCCTTGACTTTAAAGAGCTCACATTCTAATGGGAGAAACAACATGCAAAAAAATTGCACATTCAATATATATACCATTGTAAGTGGAAGGTCTCAGAAGAAAGGCGCTAGCATTTGAGGGAGCAGAGTTTAGGGGAGATAGAGAAAGGCCTCCTGCAGAAGGTCAGATTTGGCCTGAGTTTTGAAGAAAGTCAGGAGAAAAGGTAAGGAGGAAGAGCACCACACTAAGCTATTGTGTGTTTGTCTTTTGTTTCCAAAGAAGACCATGACATCAAAGAAATGATGGCATGACTTGCACTTGACTTTGTTTTGAGTGAGGGAGGGCTGTGCAGGTCACCAGCCTCACCTCTCCTCCAGAGCCATCTGAATCCAGTGACCAGATGTTCATCAGGATGACTAGAGATGACCCAGGATGAGGCAATTGGCATTAAGTGACTTGCCCAAGGTCACACAACTAGTGTCAAGAGTCTGAGGTGACATTTGAACTCAAGCCCTCTTGACTCCTGCAGTGGTGCTCTATCCTCTGCATAACCTAGCTGCCCCCCTTGACGCCTTCCCACCTCCAAGCTCCTCGGAGTTTTGGTGGTGGGAGCCCTGCCCGCTGAAGGGAGCTGGGTAGTGGCGTCCAGCAGCCTTTTCTCCCGAGAGAGAGAAGAGAGGAAACTCCCCTCCCCTGCCCCCAGGGGGGCTTTCTTCTTCCTTTCCCAGTTTTGGGTTGCTCGTTACTAAGCTATTGCTACCTGTGTACTCAAACTGAACTCCCAACACAGTGCCTGTATTTTAGGGCCTATTCTGGAACTAGGAAATTTCCTGCCTAATTTACAAGATGTAAGATAACCTAATATAAAAAGTCCTGAGCAAAAAAGTCCTTAATATTAATCTGTTCATTGCTTTAGTCTAGAAACGGTTTAGGAGATTAAGTTAAATCAGTAATTCAGGTTGCGGATCTTTATTCTTTGCAAAAGAGCTCATGATAAATGGTACAGGAGAGAATTTCACAGAGTCCATTCAAGACCAGGAAGAGCAGGTAACTATCTCTAAGAGAACAGGCTCATCATGTCATCTATAAAAAGTGATCTTTTTTCTTATTTACTTATGCTTATTCCATCAATTTCTGTTGCTTGTGTTATTGCTGTGGTCAACATTTCTAGCTCTATCTTAAAAAGAGGTAGATATTGCAGTTTCACCTCAGATTTTATTGAAAAGGATTCTATTTTATCTTTGTAATGCATAAAGGTAACTCTAATTTTAGATATAAAACGTTTATTGTTTTAAGGGAAAAGTCCATTTATTTCTGTTTTCCAGTGTTTTTAATAATAAAAAGTATGGTATTTTGTAAAAATGTTTTATGTACATATTAACTTTATTGTGTTATTTTTGCTGATTTTGTTATGAATATAGTTTCTTAAAAAAAGTTTTCCTAAGATTAAACCCACCCTATATTCCTGGTAAAAATCCAACCAGGTCATAGCCATAATCTTTGAGATATGTAGCCTCTTTGCTAATATTTTGATTAATATATACAACAATAGTCATTAGGGATATTGATACTTTTCTATTTTGATTCTCACTGGTTTATATATCAAGACCATTTTTCTCATCACAAAAGTAATTTGATAGGATCCTTCCTTTCCTATTTTTTTGCAAATAGTTTACATATTATTGGAATTAGTTGTTTAATTTTCCTTTGGAATTTCATTTATGGATTATTTAATATTTTCCTCTGAAATGTGCTTGTTTACATTCCAGTGGACAGGTAGAGCCCTAAGGCATTGCTTCTTACAGCAGTTCCCAAAGTTCCAAAAACATATGATCTACCAAAAACTGAAAGGAAAACAACTCTAAAAAATGGCAAGTTGATAAAATATGTTGGTTTTGCCTTGCATTTGAAAACTATTTGTAAAAGGAGAAACTATATAAATTCAGGTTTATGATCAGATGTTTCACATACCATTAAATCATTGTTTTTATATATCAATATAATTCCAGATATAGCTAGATATAAATATATATTTATATACACATAAAAAGGTATATGCATATATTTCAGGAAAATTATGAGGCACTTTTACTAACCTTAAGCTTCTCCCCTGCCCCTTTTCAACACAAATATATGGCTTCCTCAACTGTGATGCACAGACACCCTAGAATCCACCAGCAACAGATGTTTTGGGAAAGGATCTTGGGAAGGCTGTATGTGAAGGCTTTGGGGAGTATTTGCAGAGTTCTGAAAGAAAAATGCCAGAAGGAGACTGTAGCTGCCTTAAAGGAAAACTCCAAGACCTTGTAGCCAAGTCAACAGGTTTTTAGCTATACCTACATATAGGTTGTTTGCATTTTACTGTAAGGCTTCTTTCATGCAAAAGAGTAACATAATAAAAATAAATGCTTACTCTATTCTGATTGTCTATACTAGTAATGTACAGCAATTTGTGGAGTAGAGGAAAATAAATTCAGTTAAGATCTACTTTAAAAAGATATAAATAAGAGACTATTTACTGTAGCTAATGAGACATCTATCTAATAAAGATACACATACATACATTATACACATATACATATATACATGTACACACATATACACACATCTACATATATGTGTGCATACACATACATACACACATACATGTGTGTATATACACACATATATGATACAGATAACTTGGGTACAATTGTACCCAAGAAATGCCCATTGGAATAAGACAAAAAGTTCAGAATGTTTTGTCATATGTATATACATACATACACACACACAAATATAGTTATATATTGTACTTATTCAACAAAGTGTAGAAGTTCTGTAATAATTTAAAACCAAGATGTAGTTATTTGAATTCAAAGTTATATAAATCCTATTTTTTGGGAAGAGTTCAGTAGTCAAGAACAATGAGATTTTGTGGTGCTGAACAGACCTGGTTTAGTGATATTGTCCATCAAAGACATCCTGTCCCTGTTACTCTGACCTGAGGAGATGGGGGTCTATTTCCCCAATCCCCACTGGACAAGCAGGTTGGGTTCCCAGAAGATGGCTATCTACTTCTTCCCTCAAGGTTCTAGAGGTAATTCTGGGGTATTCTTACAAAATTGCTCATGAACCCCAATCTGGCCAATATCAATTACCAGTTCACCAGGTTTAATTAATTTTAGAAATGGGTATATACTAAGGTGATATAGTAAAATCAGGTCAAACAAAACAGTCCTCCCTTAAAAGTCTGGTACACACTATTCCTGTGTTTTCAAAGATCCTTGGGAGAGTGGTCTCAAAGTTAGAGAGCTCACATGACAAAAGATAAATTCATACCTCCTGACTATTGGTACTGGAGATCTCTTTATCCCTACGTAGAGTCTTTGTGATTTCATGGTTTCTGAAACTCTTTAATGGGCTATGATAATTAGGGCCACTGTACCGTGTCGAAGCTGTATTTCTCTTCACCTAGAAAAAGTTACGCTTCTGCTAGAAGTTAACTTTCCTTAGCAGCTCTAATTTATCCTATCTTAGCTCCTAAGTGGACGCACATTACAAGTCTAGTCTCTCCAATAACATGGTCAATGGGAAAAAGGGGTGTAACACCCTACTTGAACCTTCCTTACCTTGCTGACCTCTGATTATAGGCATAAGCAGCTCTCTCTTCTGAGTTCTTAGCTTAAATTTTAATGTAGGTGCTGGAATGCTTTTACTAGAATCTTTTTTTCTGATATACAAAGATCCAGAGACATGCCTCATTCTTTCAACCAATCCTATTATATTTCCTCATCTTATTTAATCCAGTGACTGAAAGTACTTCACTCCTTCCCAATTTGATTAACTAGGTTTTTCCCGTCTACTGTTATGTCTTTGATGTATTGATTCCAAAGAGATATCTAGGAATTGTTCACACTTATTTTACACCTTTGATTGATTCTGTAACTCAAAGAGGTTTTTCTTACATGATAAAAGTATCAGAGCACAAAGCATCTTGTTATTTACATTAACAGGGGTTGGAGATGTGGAATGCCCTCCAACAGTTAACTGACTTCTGCTCTTGTAGAGAAAAGTAAGGAACATTGGCTGCTGTATTTTTGGTGAATTCTGCTGGAACACCTTTCACCCTGTACTTTATACTTTGAACCTTTTACCCTCTTCATCCTTTTTTGCTAATAAATATTCTACTGACAGATAAAAATAAATGAACATACTAACCTGTTGGAAGCATATACAGTCTGGAGTAAGAGTGGTAGATGCATAAATTCTCCTTCATGCTCTGTCAAGAGGAAACATCGGAGCAGCAGCCAAGCAATGGGTTCCCCCCCCAGAACTCATAAACCCAATGGTACTGCCTGTGACCACTTTATAAGCCAGTCCAAGGTGATAACTGGAAAAGATAAAAGCAAATAGAAATATCTTAATTTTGAAGCCATCAATTCTCAAGACTAGTGTTGTCAGTGAATTATCTGAGAAAAGATAGGAGTGGACTTTTGAAAGTTCTCAATAATGCATTTGGGCAGACAGATGGCACAGTGGATAGAATACAAAGTCTGGAGTCAAGCAGACATATCTTCCTGAGTTCAAATCTGGCCTCAGACATTTACCAGCTGTGTGACCCTGGGCAAGTCACTTAACCCTGTTTACCTCAGTTCCTTGTTTGTAAAATAATCAGGAGAAGAAATAACAAATCACTCCAGGATCTTTGCCAAGAAAACACTAAATGGTGTCATACAGGATGAGACACAACTGAAAAATGACTGAACAGATAATGCATTCCCTCTTTCCTCAATTAGCATAAATTTCCCTTAGATTATTGTTGTAAATGAACCAGAATCCCAGGATAAGGAGGAAAAGGAGAAGGGCTCACTTCATGAGATTTCCTAGGTTCCTCTATCCCCTCTCTCAAGTCAATACCAAACATAGAAATCTCATGTTACACAAACATTCTAACAGTGCTGCTATATGGCAGAGAAATCTATAACACTGCTTCTTTCTAAGAACGAAAGATGAAAGTATCACCTAGAGAGAGAAGGAAAGATTCATGAATATTAACAGGCTGAAACATGTAACTCAGAAGGATCTCTGAAGAGGAAGAGATGTGAAGAAGATAATTAAGAAGTTTTATTTTTGCTCTTATTTTATTATTTTTTATTCTTGAATCTTGGCAGAGAAGATAAGCTAGTCATCTGGCAAGAGCAAAGGATGACAGAAGAGTCAGGGTCTTTTACTGGTGCCCTCAGAATATCAGGAGAAATCAAGGAAACTTTCCAACATGTTAGGTTGACCCCTGGCAGTGAACTTTTGGGAGTACAGAGGACAAGAGTCTCACAGATGGAAAGGCATGGATAGATTGCTCTCTGCATCATTGGAGGGAACTCTTGATCATGAATCAATGAAATCATAGATTCATCTCAGTATTAAATTCTGAACCATGTCAGTTCTATTTTTTAAAATTTGTGTTTCTGCTAATAATTAAATGTATACGTTTAAATGTTACTTGGGTTCTAAAGTACTTGAAATATAGTTTTATTCACAATGGAAGAAATGAATGTCCACAAGATGAAGTGAGAAATCATTAGGGAATGCAACTATTCAATACTCCTCCTCTCTTTCCATCGAGACAGAAATGACCCCAAACTTAAAAAATAAGTATGTAAATGATAAATATATTATTAGTATGCAAATAATAAATATAAATAATAAAAATAAGAGAAAAATTGGGTATATCATTTTCTTGGTTCAGTTTATTTCACTCTGCATCAGCTCATATCGCTCTTTCCATGTTTCCCTGAAATTGTCACATACATCATTTCTTAGAGATGGCAATATTACCTTACATTCATGTACCACTATTTGTTTAGTCATTCCCCTTGATGTGTTGCTACTTTTTTCCTAATTTTTTGCTGTCACACACAAAAAACTACTATAAATATTTTGGAAAACTTTTTATTGATGAATTCATTGGTTCAAAGCACTTTAGCCACTTCATTTGCATAATTTCAAATTTGCTTTCCAAAACTGTCATGCCATGTCATAACTCCACCAACAATCTATTAGTGTGCCTATCATTCCACAACCCCTATAACATTGACTCTTGTCATTGTGAGGTGTCAGATGAAACCTCAGGGTAGTTTTCACTTGCATATCTATTATGCTTAGTGATTTGGAGTCTTGCTTCATGTGTTTGTGAATACTTTGCAATCCTTATTTTGAGAATGATTTATTCATATCTGTTGAATACTTATCTATTAGGGAATCAGAAAATTGATATTTCCCCAATTGGTGAATTCTCTTCACATCCTGGGAGCATTAAAAGTGTCTGTGTAGAAGCTTTTCAGTTTCGTTTAATCAAAGTAATCAATTACATTTTTTGAAATTGCCTCTTTTTGTTGTTAAAAAATACATCTTCCTATCGTTATGAGAGGCATATACATATCTACATCTCTTCTAATGTTTTATATTATGATCTTTAATATTAAGGTTGTATATCCACTTAGGATGTGTTGTGAAATATGGTATAAGCTGTTGATCTAAATCTAATTTCTGCCAGACTGCTTTCCATTTTTTTCCTGCATTTTTATCAAATAAGGAAGCTTTTCCCCTAGGTAATTTAGGTTTTCTACTTTATCAAACAGTGGGTTATTTAGTTCCATTATTTATGATTTTTCCTTCTTTGGTCTGTTCTATTATCTCTCCCTTAAAAAAACAATTGATACAACAGCAACACTGTGCAATTACCAACTCTGATAGCCGATAATGCAATGATCTAAGCCAATTCCAAAAGACTCATGATGGAAACTGCTATCCACATCCAAAGAAAGAACTATGGAATTTGAATATGGATCAAAGCATACTACTTTCTCTCTCTCTCTCTCTCTCTCTCTCTCTCTCTCTCTCTCTCTCACTCTCTCTCGTTGTTTCTTCTTTCACATGATTTTTCCCTTTCATTCTAATTCTTTACAACATGAATGATGTGGAAATATGTCTAATATGATTGTACACATATAGCCTATATTAGACTGCATGCTTCTTGGGGAGGGGGTAACAGAGAAAGGGGGAGAAAATTTAGAATTCAAAATCTTATAGAAGTGAATGTTTAAAACTAAAAACAAATAAATTAGTAAAATTTAAAAATCTATACCTATGGAAAACTTAAAAAAAAATATCAAATGATCTGATGACTGCTGCTTTAGATCTAGAAGTACTATTCCCCCTTTATCCCTATCTTTTTTTCATCATTTCTCTTGATATTCTAAATCTTTTGCTTTTCAGAATGAATTTTTGTTATTTTCTTAAGTTCTATAAAGCACATCTTGGTAATTTGATTAGGTTAGCATTAAAAGTATAAATTAACTTTCATACCATTGGCATTTTTGTTGTTGTTTGTGCTTCCTTCTCAAAGAGGACTATGACATCAGGAAAGTGATGCCATGACTTCCAAGTGAATTGGATTTAGTTGAGGAAGGGCTGTGCAAAGTCACCAGCCTCACTCTCTCCACTAGAACCATCTGGGTCCAGTGGCAAGACATAGATTAGGACCACTGAAGATGAACTAGCAGGGGCTAAACCTGGTCTGGAACAGTGAGAAGATCCCTCTAGTGGAGAAAGGAAAGTAGGAACGGTTCCTAATCTCCTTGAGTCCAATGGTATATTTGTTCATTTTCAAAGAGGACCATGACCTCAGGAAAATGATGACATGACTTGCAGTTGACTGATATGGGTGAGGGAGGACTGTCTAAGATCACCAGTCTCACTTTCTCCTCCAGAGTCATCTGGATCCGGTGACTAGATATTCATCAGGATGACTGGAGATGACCCAGGATTCAACGGGAGACCCTGGCCCTTTTAGGCTAAGGCCATTTACCTCACAAATTACCTTACTTAGAGTGAGGTAATGCCCTTCAGTGAATAGGCCTCTTTAAGAAGTAGTCAAGGAATGGCCCCTTTAATTAGAAAAAGAAAAAAAGATAGTCAAGCTGGGAGGGCACAGTTACCATTGAGATTCACTCTAAGCCAAGAGGGTCCAAAAAAAATAGTAGCTCTTTAATGTCCGAACTGTGATAAGCGTTGGGTGTGTGTGTGTGTCTTGCCCTCCCAGTGAGTCAATACATTTTTTTCTTCATTGTAAATCTTCCCTTGAAGGATTTTGCATGTGCCAGATCATATTATCAAACTGGACAAAGCCTTGGTCAAGAAGAACATCAGAGGGATTTTGCTGTCACAATTCTGTATTATTAGATTACAGTGCTGGAACATTTTAAAGATGAGAGATTACCTCAAAGATCAACCAACCCAACTTTCTCATTTTACATAGGATGAAACTGAAGTCCAGAGACAGTGTATTACTTGACCAAAGCCATAGAATTTATAAACACAAGAGTTGGTGCTTGAACCCAAGACTTCTGGACTTGGATTCATCACTCTACCCCATCGCTTCTTGGTGAAAATTATATTTTTCATAGTACTGTCTCAGTCATTCCCTTGTCTTTGTGTCAAAGGGCTCATTCAGGTCGAGAAAGAAGTGGTTCTTGAACTGGTCCTTAAAAGATAAATAGGATTTACATAAGAAAAGAGGAGAATAATCTAAAACAAAGATAGGAACAAGCACTTCTTGTTTCCTTTAAAAAATTTTTTGGCATTTAAAGAGATGTATTCACTTTGACAGGGCAGCTAGGTGGCATGGCAGATAAGAGTGCTGGATCTAGGGTCAGGAAGACTCCTCTTCATGGGTTCACATCTGGGCCTCAGATACCTACTAGCTGTGTGATCACTTAACCCTATTTGCCTCAGTTTCCTTCTAGGTAAAATGAGCAGGAGAAGGAAATGGAAAACCACTGCAATATACCACTGCAGTATCTTTGTCAAGAAAACCCTAAATGGGATAAAGAAGAGTTGGACACAACTGAACAACAAAAATTAGATGTTACCTTCTCTTGTCCTCTAATCATCATGTATTTAGAGTCATGTGTCTGTCTACTTCTCCCCTTTTATCTTCCCTCCCCCTCTCCTAACTTGGGAACAGGAATCATTTTATGTAGTTCTCCCCCACTCTCTCATTGTATCCCCATAGCATTCATAACAGTGTTCCAGGAAGAGACAGAGCTGGGAATTTTTGAACTGGAGACAAACAACATGTTTGTTCCATCAGGTTGTCAGATGACAGAGAGAGACACACATTTATCCATAAATGGAAAGAGAAAAGACCTTTAGATACCAGAAGGCCCCTCCTGGAGAGGTTTTCCACTCCTGTCCCTGGCCTGGTTATTTGGTAGCTATCTACTTTAACTGTGCTCGGTAACTGATGCTAAGATCAATGATGCTATTACTTGGAGGTCAGTGGTGGCAGTGATGACCTTTACAGTAAACAAATAGACACTGAAAGAGGAGGGCTGAATGAGGATGTTTTGTAGTTGGAAAAACTGGGAATTTTCTGACACAGTTTAGTTTTATAGAAGAAGAAACCGAGACCCCGGAAAGGAGAAATTCACAGAGGAAGTTTATTCAACTTTTACTGAAAATGAAACTGAGCTGAGGGGGAGTCAAATATACCTAAATTCTCACGAAGTTATGGAGGTGGAATGGGGAACTTCGAGACCACCTAGGTCAATCCCCTCATTTTGTAGAGGAAACAGAGTTGGTCTCAGAGTAGGAATACTAGTTTTTCTAGTTCCCTTTCCCTAGCTCTTTTTGGCATAGAGTTATGCAGATCTGGCTTCCTCAGGAACACCATATCTTCCAGAGTACTTAGTGATCCTTGGTCTCATGACCAAGGATGAGCACTTGACTCTGTCTCCAAGTTCACCATTCCATCCTCTACCTTTACTCCCATCTCCTTCTAATAACAGGAAAGTGTGAGAGAGTTGGGAGGGAAAATCTTAGAGGGAAAGAAAAGGGTACCCAGAATAGGAGAAACGGAAGTCTCTCCAAAGTAGCAATCAGTAGAGACTGAAGGTCTCCCTCCCTTCCCAAAACTCTCTCGGCCAGGAGTTAGGCTCAGGCTCTGCCATTCCACCTTGCCCTACATTCTGTGCTAAGATGTATCCCTTTCTTTATGGGCTGATCAGGAATTTGCCTTTTCCATCCATGAGCTCATCCTGGCTCTATTTTGCCGCTAGCTCCTTCCCAGTTTTCTCTTTTTAAAAGAATAAGTACTGTCAGTGACATTTCAAATGCCTGACCCCATAGCAAAGCCCTAGAGTCCCTGCAGGACATCTAGCATTGATGCCAGACTCCACAAAGGGAGTCAATAAGACCTGTTGATTTGAAGTGAATCTGTGGTCTGATTCCTGGAACTGATGTGCTCCCATCCCCTTGTGTGTCTTCATAGAATGCCAGTATATCTGTCCTTTGATATTTAGCACATTATGTTGCCCTAGTAACCAGGTATCTCAGAACTCATGTGTTTAGTCAGACTGTGTCAAATCATCTCCTCTCTTCCAAAATGAACACAAATTTTTGATTTCTATTACACTCTTTACTGTATGTTCCCTGGCCAGGCAGACCTTATGTTGCATTTGTAAATTGTATTAAATTAACTAAGCAATTGTCTGGATTCAGGTTGTTTCCCTAGGATATAATGGTTTTTGATAGTTGATTTAGTCATTTCAGTTTTTATATTTTTTTTAGCATTTAAGAGCAAATAAAGTAGTAATATCATGTAATTCAATTTGATGAGGATTTAGTAAATGCTTGCTCTGTTCTAGGTATTATGCTAGGTGCTAGTATTGTAGTTTACTCTGCTCTATGTGGAGGGTCAGGGTCAGTAAGAGACTCTGCTCTCCCAAGAATGACAAAAGGTTTCATGATGTGTTATGGTGGAACCATCTCAAAGAATTCAGTCAGACCACATTTGTTGAGATTGATATCGTTCATGAAGCAGGCTAAGTTCCAAGAGGAACCAATAACTTAGGAGAAAGAAAGAGGGATTTTTCTAAGGTAAAGATGCAATTACATAACAGAAATTATGAATATTAAAAAAAACAAGAGAGGTTTGTTGAGGGATTAGTTAATAAGAGAAGAGTCCCAGCCACAGTGGAATTGTAAATGCAATTACCCACAATGAATACAGAAAAACTCATTTGGGGGTATCATGTATGATAATGATATTATAATAAGCTGCTCTATGTCAAAAGTTCACTATAGGTCAATTCTTTTCTATTACTGTGCAGGTTCCTACTTAGGAAAAGTCCCTTCTCTTGTTCTGGGATCCACATCCTGCTTGGGCCTCCTGGTGGTGCTGCTTTCTGATTGGTTGAGTATTGTGGTCCAGAGATTAGATGGATGTGATTGTGGTTGAGTACATGGACACACCTGCTGTTTCTGTGGGAAATATGAGGAATGGGTCTGAGGGCAGTGGCTGGCTAGAGGCGGTTACTGGGATCCCATCACATGGACACACTTGCTATTCTGTGAGAAACATGAGTTCATGGACACATCTGTTGTTTTAGTGAGCAGTGAGGCATATATATGGAGAACTTAGGATACTGAGTGGGGGAGGAGTGGGTAAGTAGTCTACTGTAGAGTGGGCTTTATAAGAATGTTAGAATGTTGGGGTTGGGGGCAGCTTTATTAGGATTCCATCACTAGGGATGAAAAGACAAGAATGAAAATAGTCTCAGTTCTCAAGGAATTTACAATCTATTGACCAGGAAAAACTGATTTGATGAGTTGATACATCCCCAAGGATGCATGTATACAAAGGATAAGAAGACTAAGCATCACCTCTGTGGCATCTCCCAACCCCTACCCTCAAAGCTCTTGATAGACTGGCAACATTGAGAGTTAAGTTCATTACAGCCTTGACTCTCCTTTATCACTCTTTATTGATCAATGTAGAAAATGCCATCATTTTTTTGGTCCCAGCTATATTACTGTTTTCTCCTGTGGATGACAGAGCAGTCTTCTGTTGGCACCAGTAGGCACTTTGTCAAAAACCGTAGGTCACTGAAACTTTAACTAGAATGTGCAAGTCATTATATGATTCTATGTCCAGAAGAGACATTCCACTGTGTGCTGCCCTTGACTTGGGGCCTAGGGTGATGAGAGCTATACACCTAGACTTTTCCCCATTGACATCCACTTTCTTCCTCCACTTGGATTTGAACTTTCTTGCTTTACATTTATTTATTTATTTATAGGTACTTTAGGAAAATAAGTAATTCTACCTATCTATCATATACCATCTCTCACTTATTTATCATCTATCAATTTTGCTGTGACAGTTCTTATATAGTTATCTATTTCGTTCAATTTTAATAAATTATGTAACCACTAACAAGTCAATCACCTGAGTTTGAATTTGATTGAATGAGTTTGATGTAAAGCAGATTTCTCAAATACATGGTGTGAGGGAGCAAAATCAAGATTTTCATCATTTTTTAATATTTCAGAGTGATAGAGAATGATTTGAGTTACCCAACTGGCTGAGTCCTCATTTAGGCAGTGTGTCCAGCTCCATCTCTATCTCCGTCTAACCTCTCCTCTCCAAAGGAAGCTAAATTTTTATGGTCAAAAGCTGCCTAACTCACTTGGGGTTTTCTGACTAGATTTCTTTCTCAAAAACCAAGCCTTAAACCCATTTCACTCTGGAGCTCATAGATGGGACAACAATAGATCCCTTCCCAAGCACCACTTAATAGCTACTTTGGGGGCTCAAAGTGAATATAAATAATAACTGTTTCTCTTTTTTGACCAGAAACTGTGAAGGTTTTCTCTTCCCAGTTTGATTTTTTTTAAAGGGGTCATCCCTTGACTTACTTCTTAAAGAGGCCAGCCTAGTCACTGAATGGGCTTTACCACAGTCAAAGTGAGAACTTGAAAAGACCTTAGCCTAAAAGGGCCAGGGTCTTCAATTGCATTCTGGGTCATCTTCAGTCATCCTGATGAATGTCTGGCTCCTGGACCTAGATAACTGGAGGAGAAAGTAAGGCTGATGACCCTGCACAACCCTCCCTCATTCAAATCAAAGTCAGCTACAAGTCATGTCATCATCTCCCTAATGTCATAGTACTTTTCAAGAACAAAGGACAAACACAATATTCAGAGTGATATTTCCTTTATTTTCCCCTAGGTTAAATTTTGAATCCAACTAGTAAGGGCAATTAAATCTTTCCCAGATGTGCCTTTGGTAGGAGGCCATGGTCTAAGGGTTTACGGTTGAGCATTGTTAAATGAGTAGTGGAGATACTATAGGCACTGAGAGCCCCTAGAGAAGCACTGGATGCTCTCTAACAAGAGAAAACCAAATGGTGGGTGATTTAAGTGTAGTAGTACCTAGTAGATAAACTATATATTATACTTTCTTGATGGATTATTAATTAACATAACCTACTTTAGCTGTAGATTGCAGAAACAGCAATAAGTTATGTGTAGTGTGTTATTTTTACTACAGTACCACCAAGTGCATACTTTGCTCTCAGCAATTATCACATATGCAGTTGGGTAAAGGTTGGGATTGCTAACAGTTGCGGGGATCAGGAAAAGTCTCATGTGGGAGGTGATATTTGAATAGTCTTGACTGAGTCTAGGGATTACAAAAGGCAAAAGTAAGCAGGAAGAAGCATGAGATCAACCTACTCCAACATCTGGAATAAGGACTGTCCTATCCATTTACCAGCAAGTAGGCCATCTTGGCTTCAATGTAAAGCAAAGGAGAGAAATGTGGGATAAACCTATAAAATAGGTCTGAGGCATATCTTGAAGGGCTTTAAATGCCAAACAGAAAAGTCTGTATTATTTCAGAGGCAACAGGGAGTTGGTGAAGTTTATTGAGGAGAGAAATTTGTACTTTAGCAATAATAGTTTGGCAGCTCTGTGAAGACTGGAGTAGAGGACAGGGACTAGCAGTAAGGAGACTAAGTAGGGGCCTACTATAGAGACTCTTGACAAGAGGAGATGGAGGCCTGAACTAGGGCAGCAATGGCAGAGTAAAGAAGGAGGTTCAGGGGAGAGCTAGGATCAACAAAGCTTAGCAAATGTTTGGATATGAGAAATGAGGTCAAGGGAAGAAAGGAGGTCGACTCCAAGACTCTGTATGAACATGGGTGACTGGACAGATGGTGGAGCCCTTGACAGGAAAAGCAAGTTAGGAAGAAGTATGTATTCAGGGAGACAAATAAGCTATGCTTTAAAAAAGTTCAGTTTGATTTGCTTGTAGTTCCTACAGTTGGAGATATCTAACTGGCAGCTAATAATGTACTGGAGCTCATTAGAGAGAGGAGTCATATGCATGAAGATGATGATTAAACTCATGGAAGATGACAGGATCACTGAGAGAGAAGAAAGGATGAGGAAGGAGGGACCAGGTCAGAGCTCTAGAGTGTACCCACATGTGGAACATAAGATTCACTTTGTTGTTACAATTGTTCAGTTGTCTCAGTCATATTCAACTCTTTGTGACCCCATTGGGGGGTTTTCTTGGCAAAGATACTAGAATGGTTTGCCATTTCCTTCTCCAGCTCATTTTTACAGATGAGGAAATTGAGGCAAACAAGGTTAAGTGTCTTGTCCAGAGTCAGATGCAAGCGTCTGAGGCCAGATCTGATGTCAGGAACATGAGTCTTCCTGACTCAGGCCAGCACTCTATTAGATAGATAGATAGACAGACAGACAGAGAGATAGACAGATAGATAGATATAGATATATCATTATTTTATAATCTTGATTTTTATCTGTTTTACTGTTTGTATACTGATTCTTTGCATTTTCCATTTTATCTTCTAGTAGATTTTCAATTTTGTTTCAATTTCCTTTCTCCGCTATAATGTTTTCTTCTAATCACTTTCATTTTCATCTTTTCTTCCCTTTAAGATATTTGTTTCCTTTCTCAATCTCTTCAGCTTCATCTTTGAAGCAGAGAAAGCAAATCCTGCTGATTAAGTTCTCCCTTTCAAATTTTACCCATTCTTTGAGACCAGAAGGAGAATGTCATTCTTAATAGGTTTCAAAAGCCACTACCACAAACATTTTATTCTCTCAAATACCAATAGAAGGAGATAGAAGGCACTCATAGGATACTGCTGTTAACTGACCTTTTATTCTCTGAAGAGCTTTCCACATTTAAGAAACAGAATAGTTCACAGCTATTATGATTTTGATGAGATACTGACGACCAGGTAAAAACCACTGAAATTATATAGCCCGTTTAGGAGGTAACAACTTGTTCAAAAGAAACTAGATTAATACAAATAACTTCCAAATTTTCTCTTTCAGCAGGAAACTAGAATTATTACTATACTTATTTTTGTGACAAATGTCACAGTTAACACATCAGTTTGGAACATATTTTGTATCATATCTGCCAGACAGACAGTCCAGCAACAAAATGCTCCTAAACTATAAATTTTCTTCAATTTATAAAGCACCCTTGGTAATTTGATTAGTTTAGCATTAAAATTATAAATTAATTTTCATATTATTGTCATTTTTATTATATTGGCACAGCCTACCCATGAGCAATGAATGTTCCTCTAGTTATTTGAGCTGTTCTTTATTTCCTTAAGGAACACTTTTTAATTTAATATGTACTAATCTTTTTGTGTACTTTGGTAAGTCAATCCCAACATATTTTATGCATTTTTTTAGCAATTTGGGATGGAATGTCCCTTTCTGTTATTTTTTTGGGGGGGTTCAGTTATTTTGATAAGTAATGTTGTAGTTTTTGAAGAGCCATTTTATAGCCTGCACTTTACTAAAACTATATAAGTATCTTTGATGAAACCCTAGGATTTTCCAGGTATACTGTCATATTATCAGCAAATGGAGAAGTTTCACCTTCTCTTTATGCTTTTAATTTATTTCTCTTTTTTTTATTGCTATTGCTAGCATTTCCAAAACTATAGCAAATTATAATGGGGAGAGTGAGTATACTCGCTTCACTCCACACTGACTGCGGCAAGTTTCTAAAGTATCACAGTGCATATGATGCTTACATTTGGATTTAGATATGTGCTTTTTATGATATTAAAAGAGATCCTATTAGGTCAGTACTTATTAGGGTTTTAGCATAAATTAGTGCTCTACTTTGTCAAAAGCTTTTCTCTGCATATATTGAAATAATCAAGAAGCTTTAGATATTTTGGGTTTTAATATAATTATGTTGACTATTTGCTTAATGTTGAACCATCCTTTCAGTTGTAATATAAATAAATCCTGGGCGGAGCCAAGATGGTGGAGTGAGAGCAACTATTCACCCAAGCTCTTAGACAAACTCCCTCAGATACCTCTAAAAAAGAGAATCTGACCAAATTTTGGAGGTGCAGAATCCAATAGAAGACAGACTGTGGCAGTTTCACAGCCCAGGACAGATTGGAAGATCAACAGGAAGAATTTGTTCCACAAGGAAGGAAGAGCTTACAGTGGACAGCACAGTGTCCCTGCACAGCCAAGCGGGAAAGCCCCGGGATGATCTGAGGCAGTGGCAGTACCTTGGAATAGCAGCTCAGAGCAAAAGTCAAGCAGAGTCGACCAAGTGACAGTTGCAGAAGGAGGCCAAGGTATCTGCAGCAATTGCTCCTGAGACTTTTGGCTGGCAGATTAAATGTCTTGAACTACTTGAACTTTCAGGAGCCAAAATAATGAAGTGACTGGTAAATACTCTCTCCTTCACCCTTTGTTGACCTTGAAAGAACCATAAAATATTTCCCCAGAAAAATCTTGGATCAGTGGGATCAGCAGAAGGGGCAAACAGTCTTGTAGCATGTGAGGTTAGGAAAGTCACTAAGGAGGATTCCTCTTACTGTGGCAGAGGACAGGAGCTCCAGTAGGGGTAGAACCTTGCAACCAGCACCAGGACCCAGGTACCTCAGTGCTCCCAGGGAAAATGGAAAGACAATAGAGCAGTGGGATCACCAAGTGCTGAGCTTGCCTTTTCTCTAGCTCAGCTGAGGAGATCTCCCATGCAGACTACCCTTCCCCTACATGTAAGCTAGCTTCAGGGCTAATTCCAGGAAACACAAACAGAATTCACCTGGCCTCTGCTTTCTCACACCAACTGGCTGAGCTGAAAGACTCAGAGGCCACAACACACAAAGTCTCTATCATGAGCAAGAAGCAAAGGAGGTTGGAAAAGAACATAGAATCTTTCTACAGGGTCAAGGATCAAAACACAAATACCAAAGTATTGAGACTGTATTCCTATCTGAAACTTCAGAAGGGACTATGAACTGCTTGCATGCACAAAGAGCACACCTGGAACAGTTGAAAAAGGAAACAGAAGAAAAAATGGCCAATGATTTTAAAAGTATGGAAAAAAGAATTCACTGAAGAGAACAGCTCTTTAAAAAGGAAAATTGAACAAATGGAAAAGGAAGCACAAAACCTAACTGGGAAAACTGGACAAATGGAAAAGGAGGTACATAAACTAACTGGAGAAAATAATTCCTTAAAAGGAAATGCAAGAAAGGATGGAAAAGGAGATGCAAAAGTTAACTGAAGAAAATAATTTGAGGAAAATTAGAATTGGACAAGTAGAAACTAATGACTCTATGAGACATGAAGAATCAGTCAAACAAAATCTAAAGAATGAAAAGATAGAAGAAAATATAAAATATCTAATTGGAAAAACAACTGACCTGGAAAATAGATCCAGGAGAGAAAATTTAAGAATTATTGACCTACCAGAAAGCCCATGACGAAAAAAGAGTCTGGACAATATCTTCAAAAAATCATCAAGGAAAACTGCCCAGAAGTGCTAGATCCAGAGGGCAAAATAGTCATAGAAAGAATCCACTGTTCACCTTCCAAAAGGGATCCCAAACTAAAAGCCAAGAAATATTGTTGCCAAGTTCCAGAACTATCAAGTGAAGGAGAAAATACTACAGGCCGCTAGAAAGAAACTACTCAAATATTGAGGAGCTACAGTCAGGGTCACAGAGAACCTTGCAGCTTCTACATTAAAAGATTGAAGGAATTGGAATGTGATATTTTGCAAGGCAAAGGAGCTGGGACTACAACCTAGGATCAATTACCCAGCAAATTTCAGCATAACATTTCAGGCAAGGAGATGCACATTCATTGAAATAAGGGATTTCCAGACCTTTCTGATAAAAAGGCCAGAACTCAATAGAAAATTCAGTCTGCAAATTCAGGTCTCAAGAGAGGCATAAAAAGGTAAACAGGGGAAAAGAAAATTTCTTACTCAATTTGTGCAAACTGTTTACCTCCCTATAAGGGAAGATGATACTCATTAATCTTGAGAATTGTATATCTATTATGAAATATAAAAGGGATATACAGAGACGGAGGGAACAGGTATAAAGTAAATTATGTGATAATAAAAACATGATTTAAGCGTGCAAAGGGATTGTAACAGGAGATGTGAAAAGAAGGAAGCAGAAAGTGGTAAATTACATCATAGGAAGAAGTACAAAATTATACTAAAGTAGAGGGAAAGAGGGGAGGCAGATGAGCATTATTTGAAAGGTACTCTCATCTGATTTGGTTCAAGGAGGAAAAACAAACTTAATTAAGGATATAAATCTATCTAGCTCTATAGGCATTAGGAGGGGAAGGGGGAAAGAAAGGGGAGGGGACACTAAAAGGGAGAGAGGTAAAGGACAATAAAAGAGAGAGGGGCTGAAAGAAGGAAGGAAAGACTGTTATAGGTGGTGGTAAAAAATTAAAACTATTGTGGAGAAGAAGGGAGAAGGGAGAACTAAAAGCACAAATGGTAGGAAAGAGAATAGAGGGAAAGATACAGATAGTGATCATAACTGTGAATGTAAATGGGATGAATTGTCCCATAAAATGGAGATGGATAGCAGAATGGATTAAAAGCCATAATCCAACAATATGCTATTTACAAGAAACACATTTGAAACAGAGGATACACACAGGCTGAAGGTAAAAGGTTGGAGCAGAATATATTGTGCTTCAGCTGATATAAGAAAAGCAGGGGTAGCAATCCTAATCTGAGACAAAGCAAAAGCAGAAACAGATCTAATCAAAAGAAACAGAGAAGGAAACTATATCCTGCTAAAAGGCACCATAGAAAATGAAGCAATATCATTACTAAACCTATATGCTCCAAGTGGAATAGCATTCAGATTCTTAGAGGAGAAGTTAAGGGAGTTACAGGAAGAAATAGACACCAAAACCATACTAGTAGGGACCTCAACCTCCCCCTCTCTGAACTTGATAAATGTAACCTTAAAATAAACAAGAAAGAAGTTAAGAAGGTGAATAAAACTCTCAATATGGTAGATATAATAGATCTCTGGAGAAAACTGAATAGGAATAGAAAGGAATATACCTTTTTCTCAGCAGCACATGGCACATATACAAAAACTGACCATGTACTAGGGCATAAAAACCTCACAATCCAGTGCAGAAAGGCAGAGATAGTCAAGGTATCCTTCTCAGATCAGAATGCAACAAAAATCATGTGTAATAAAAGGCCATGGAAAGACAGACCAAAAATTAATTGGAAACTAAATAATCTAATCCCAAAGAAGGAGTGGGTTAAACAATAAATTATGGAAACAATCAACAACTTCATTCAAGAGAATGGAAAGTTGGTTTGTTATATGATTTCTCCCATTCATTCTAATTCTTCTATACAACATGACTATGGTGAAAATGTATTTAATAAGAATATATGTGTAGAACCTACACAAAATTGTATGCTGTCTCAAGGAGGGGGAAGGTGGTGGGGAGGGAAGGAGAGAGAGGGAAAGAAAAAATCTAAACTGTATGGTAGTGATTGTGAAACACTGAAAATTAATAAATTAAAATAAATTCAAAAACCAATAAATAAATCCCAATTGACCACAATGAATTATTGTTAGATAAATTGTGCAGTCTGGAACAATTTGTTTAAATTTTTGAGTCAATGTTCAAGAATAGTATTAGCCTATACTTTTCTTCTGTGTTTTATCTTTCCTTGGTTTAGATGTTAGGACTACATCTCATAAAAGGATTCCAGTTGGATCCTTTCTCAGCTTTTTAAAATAATTTTTGAAGTACGGGTACTACTTGTTCTTTAAAAGTTAGATAGAATTCTCATGTGCATCTTTCAAAATCAGCTGCTTATTCTTTGGTAGTTCTTTTATAGCTGGGTCTAGTTCCTTTTCTGAGATTGGGTTATTTAAAATCTTTATTTGATCCTCTGGGAGTGGGTATTTTATGTTTGAAAGTATTCTTTTTTATGTGTTCTCAGTTTTGTTATCATATAATTGTGTATAATATATTTTGATTTTTATGACTTTGTTGTGATTTCACTTTATTTGCTATCTTATTGATTTGATGTTCTGTCCTGTTTTTTAAAATCAAATTAAAAATCTATCAATTTTATTATTCTTCTCAAGGAACAAGCTTATAGTTTCATTTATCATTTCCATGGGGGTTTTATTTTTTTATCTCTTTATCTATTTCTTCTTGAATTTTTAATGTCTTCTCTTTGTGTTTATTTCAGGTTTGGTTTTTTATTTGCTAACTTTTAAAAATGAATGTTTGGTTCATTGATACTCTCTTTTTCTATTTCATGAATGTATGTTTGTAGGAATATAATTCTTCCCCTGAAAACTGCTGAAGCTACATTCCAGAAATTTTGGTTCATAGCTTCATCATTATAATTTTTTCACATAAATATTAATTATTTCTAAAATCTGTTCTTTGACTCACCCATTGTTTAGGATTTCATCATGAGATCTTTATTTGTGTCTGTGTCTCTTGTTTATGGTCTCTGGACCAGCGTTTACTTTATTGTGTTATGGTCTGCAAAAGATGCATTTACTAATTCTACCCTTTTACATTTGTTTGCAATATCTCTATGACCTAATATATGGTAAATTTTTGTACAAAGTTCTATGCAGTGCTGAGAAATACGAGAAAAATAACTACTAGTCCCGCGATACCATTTAGAAAATGCCACAAGTTTTTTTTAGCTCTATACTCTCCAGCAATTTGTTCAGTTTCCTTTTCTCCCTTTTATCTTTTGGTTAGACATCCAAAACTGACAAGGGGGTACTGAAATTTCCTATCACTGTTGCGGTACTACTGTCTCTATTTTCTTGTAGCTCAGTTAATGTTTCCTTTATTAATTTATATACTAAGGCAGTTGAAGTATTTAGGTTAACTGCTGACATTGGTTTATTATTGATAGTTCCTTTAAGTATACTGTACCTTCTTTCTCTATCCTTTTTTTATTTTTTTGAATATTTGTTTTTGCTTTGTCAGGTAGTTTTACTGAAACTCCTACTCTTCAGATTCACTTGATGCAAAGTATTTTTCCCATACTCTTAGATATATTTTGTGTATGTCTTCCTTTTTTAAAATGTATTTCTTATAAGCAACAGATTGTAGGGTTTTATTTTCTTTTATACTGTGCCAGTTTTTCATTTTATTGGATCGTTTAACACATTCACTCATTAACCCATTAAAATTATGAGAATCAGGTTTATACTTGCCTCCATTTGTCTCTAATATTGGGTTTTTTCAAGTTTTGATTTTTTTCTCCTCTTCCTCTGTAAATATGGTACTTTTCTATTATTTTAGCTTAATTTGTTTTAAGGTGGCCCTATTCCCACTGGCTTATTTCCACTGTCGCTTAATCTCTCCTCTTTCTCTTTGCATATTAATTCCTTTCTTTCTTTCCTCCTTTTATCTGGTTATCTTCCCCCTTTTTCTCATCTCACTTAGTCAAGCAGAGTCCCTCTTCATCTCTTTCTCTTCATTACTTTTTAAAATTTCATTTCTGTGCCCCCTTTTCAGAGAGGATTCTCTCACTTTCTTCATTATCTATCCTTTCTGTCCATTCTAGATTCTCATTTTCTGGTTAATGACTTATAATTATCTAATCCTTCTCTATTCTCTGAACTATTCATGGAATCAAAATTTCCAGTGTATCTATTCTGGTCTCTCCACTACAGGCATTTCCACTGTGTCTCACTCCCAGAAAAATGTCAATTCCTCCAGGTTGTCCCTGGTTTTGCATTTTGCCACTGATCTATATCCTTCCCCCAATTACCTTCTTTCATCAGTTACCTCAAAATCTCCATCATGGATCCATGCCCTTCTACTCTTCCAGATGCCAGTTGTTCTCAGGAATTCCAATTCTATCCCTACCTTCTCATTGAGGCAGGTTTTATTGTTGTTCAGTCATTTTTCAGTTGTGTCTGACTTTTTGTGACCTCCATTTGGGGTTTTCCTAGTAAAGATATAGAGTGCTTTGCTATATCCTGCTCCAGCTCATTTAACAGAGGGGGGAAACTGAGGCAAATGGTATTAAGTGACTTGTCCAGGGTTATATAACTAATTAATGTGTGAGACCAGATTTGAACTCAGGAAAAGGAGTCTTTCTGACTCCAGGCTCAGCAATCCATCCACTGCACCACCTCATTAGCTGACCTCCCACTGAGGCAGGAAGATTCCTCTTTTCAAGCATTAAATGCCCACAGAAAACACCCAGCAACATCCCCATCTCCCTCCACAGAATATCTATCATTACCTAGAGGCGCATTCATCAATTAGATTCTTTTCCCACCACCAAAACAAGGGCTCCCTCTTTTTCCTTCCTATTTCAATCCTTCTCCTCCTCTTCCTCACCTACTCCCTTGCAGGCTTCTATCTTCCTAAGAGACCACAGGGGTGACTGTTTCCTCATTGCTGACCCTCAACTTGGCCTGGACAAATCACATACTCCCTTCTACCTACATCCTTCCTTCTATTTCATGATGTATTCCCATGGGGAAAAATGATCCACCTGTAGGCAGGGTGTCACCAAATTCTGTCCATAATATCCCAGGCCTGCCTCTCCACTGCTCCTTCCATCCAACTTCCACCTTCAACTTTGGGACCATTTAGAAAGAGGTTTCTCAGTGGTCTCTGCTGTCACCTTGTTATTGTTGTCTTTGGCTGCTGCATTCATTGCCCCTCTGACATTTCTGTTCTCTGGAGTATTCAAGTAGGTCAATCTCATCCGGTCAATTCTTCCCCCAAAGAATGCTTCAAACTTCTCTTTATTATCGAATGTGTATCATTTTTCTATTTATTAAGTTCAGATATGCAGAGTCGGTCACCCTGGACTGTATTTTGAGCTCCTCTGCTTTCTAAAATACAGTTTCCCATTCCCTACTAGGTTTTCTGTTGGATGCAGAACAGTCTTTTATGACTCTAATTTCCTTTCCTTTATATTTAAAAGTCTTTCCTCTGTTACTCTGATTAAAATTAATCATTATGTGTTTCCGAGTTTGCTTCCTTGGCTTCTTTTCTGGAGTCTATCTACGTATTCTTTCCATTGATAGTTTTCTTTTGTTGTGTTCAGAAGTTCTGGGAAATTTTCCTGTATTATTTCTTGCCATATGGTGTTCAGACTTTTTGATTTCCGGTCTTCTGGAAGATCTACAGTCCTTAGGTTGCCTTATGCATCTTGTCTGTGAGAGCACACATTTTGTTTGGAGAGAGAACATTATTTCTTTTATTGTTTTATCTTTTGCTTCTCTTCCTTTAGATTGTCCTTCACTTCACCCAATACATTGTCCTCTCATTGTTTCCTTAGTGAGCGTTGCCATCACAGATTCCCATTATTTTTTGCTGTGCAAGTCATAAATTTTGCACTCAAAGTTCTCATTTCTCTTTTAAATCACTCAGGAATAGTGTGTTCTGGTTTCATATTCTCCTCAAATTCCACAGGGTCCTCTGTCTCATCAAGTGTTGGATCATTTTTCTTTATTTTGCAGTATTTGTTTATAAATGTCAGAATTTATTTACCAGATCTGGGGACCATATTTCCTTCTACTGTTCAGACATTTCCTGTTGATTTATCAAAGTCTTTGAGGTTTCTTTCCTCTTGGTTTTTTGGTAATTTCAGTCTTTTCTTCCTTATTTTCTCCTATTGCTCACATTAATATCTCTGGGAGATATCAAAGCACCTTAGCCTCCTTCCATACTGGGCACTTCATAGGTCTCTTCTCCAAGTGATTTTTGGTGGGACAGAACTAGCTCCAGCCAGTTTCCCTCAAGCTCAGTGGAATGCTGCATGCCCCATGATGTCCCATCCCAATAACTCTGTTCCTTGGTTCTCTGACTTAGCAGTACAGAATGCTGCCATCCTGGTGCCATTTTGGCCAGGGGTGTTTTCTGTTATTTGGAGTCTTTAGTTTCTGAGGCTGGAAGGGTAGAGATTGGTGTAAGGGGTTAAACTATATTTCTTTTATTATTATTATTTTTTTATATTTTATAAATTTATTTAACTTTTTACATTTATTTTCACAAAATTTTGAGTTCCAAATTTTCTCCCCATTTGTCCCCTCCCCCCACCCCAATACACCAAGTATTCTAATTTCCCCTATCACCAATCTGCCCTCTATCATCCCTCCCTTCCCTTGTCCCCA